>CAKKLC010005679.1:21937-44350 GCA_918559645.1 Ceratonova shasta | reverse complement strand
ATTTGTCGAGGCCTTTCTACCCCGTTTTCTGCTTGCTCGCGGATAGTTGCTTTTACTTTTTCACTTAAGTTTCTTTCGATATCCGGAGCGTGAATGTGGTTAGTTATTATTTCCATACTCCCGTCCGTTTTTTTCTTCAGTCTACCAGCACATTCTCTTTTAACACACATCCAAAACGACAGTTCGCCGTTAGTTATCCTGTCGACTCTATACCGATAACCTTCGTATAGCAGTTGTGGATTTCCTTTTTGTGATTTAATAATCTCCATTGGGTAATTAAAAATTATAAATCTATATTACATTAATTAAAACTGACTTAATTAAAAACAGGCATATAATGCATAATTGAATCCTTGTTACTTATACAAGTAACAGATAAATTTTCATTTAAGATAATAATATGTACGTGTAAATCTAATGGTAAATATAAATCGCAGCGCGATTTTGTCAGGGCGATTTTGTTAACGCGATTTTGTCGGAAAACATACTTTGCGATTTTGTCGGCGCGGTTTAATCAGGTTACCAAAATATAGCACCTTTATATGTAATATCATTAGACGCTTGTAGGAACGTTTATGTTTTTAGTAACATATCACAATACATAATGAATAAAATAATCAGTGTTTGTCTTGATATATACTGTGTATGGATTTCAAAAATTCTATGGATATTAACAAAAACTCTCTATACTATGGAGTAAAGATTTCAGGATCTTTACGTTTTAAAAAATTAATAGAGGGATTGTTTGGTTATCTTTAAAGGTTGCGGAAAAAATAAAATACAGAAAATCAATTTATTGTTGGTGTTATGTTGTTAAACATCTTGCAACATTGGAAACATCCATCATTTGATTAAGAACCTAGTTTCTTAAATGTTTTTCAAGGTTGAATGAAGTTAAATTACTGGGAAAATTTTATCTAAAATCACGCTATAGTCATTAAATTGTGTTAGTGTTTAGAGTTATATCGACTTCATCTATAAATCTTCTCCTGTGATTAATTGTTCGGTGTTCATAGAATAATGATAATTATGCAAAAAATCTGTAATGATTCGTGTTTCTGGTAAAACATGCCTTACGATCAAATCAGTTAAAAACTCTGCGCTTCTAATAAAAGTAACTGCAAAGAAAACTTTTTTGGTATCTCTACAAATCCCGGTCACAATATAATAACGTTCTCTTAGAAAACATCAATCTATCTTACTTCTATTGGTGTACAAATGAGCTTCGTCGATATAAACTGTCATATTTGGACTAATTATTTTTATAACTCTTAAATCTTCATAAAGCCTACCTAGGCGTCTTCTAATTCTGTGGTTCAATTCGTCTACTATCCATGCAGAAATATCTGTATTTAAGCAGGTTGCTTCTAAATTTAGCTTCACTGCTTATCAGTATAGAATATGCATAATTACACTTATTAAAAGAAAAGAATTTTAAAAAATAATCCCCTCAAGAATTTTCTTCCTCTACCTGCACGATCTATGACAATACTAATCTGTAAAAAACACCATTTTGCATCTTTGAACGATCTGTCGTCATATTTCCTTTAAATTATACACATATTATAGAAAGTTTACTGAAAAGACCAACCATTATTGCAAGCTGCAAACTTTGTTCTTCAGTTGCAGTTCTTATTCCATACTCCAACATCTTCATCATTAGGGCCAAAAAAATAAAAAATTATTTTTGCCTCAACTTTTAAATACTACAGATTGTTTATTAGTCATATCCTTCTAAATCTTTTAAAATCTTAGAATAAGCCTTCCAATTATCTGTACAACTATGGCGATTGGTAACAAATTCTGAAGTATGACAATTTACATAGTAGATGCATTTCTATTTTAAACTTCAACTAGAAAGCATTTTTTTGTGCCACGGGGTACATCACATAAACATACTAACGCTTAGTTATATGTTGACCACTATTTTATTTAAATTAAAAAACGAGCGTTGTTGATTTCTACTATCTTAAAAGTACAATCAAATTTCACAACTCTAAAATGAACATCCAAAGTTGTAAATATATCACTATAGTTACTCATATTAAAACATATTGAAAAGAAACAGTCTTATTGTTTTTTCCGAATTAATTAGCTATTTCAACCAGATGGACTTTAAATACTTATAGACTATACTAAATATTATCTTAAAATTATGTTTCTTCACATTGAATTAAGAATACACTATAATATTCTCTTAATATGTGCATTAACATGTACAACCCCAAAAATAACAATCTTCAAACTTTATTTTTGACATTGTTCATTGACCCAACTTACATTTAGTGCAGATTTGATTATTTCTTATCAGCCCATAACGAAGAAAAATCCTTTATCTCCAGACTGTTAAAAACTCTTTTTACATAAGTATTTATAAATTATATTTCATATATCACCTCCTCGGTATTAATTTTTTGTTAAAAAACAATTTTATTTGAAAAATTCTGATCATGGATAAAATATTTTAAATACAAACCATGGATCTTGAAAACGAGTTATAAAAAAATGAATTCAATTAAAAATTAACAGATGTTTCGTTACATTATTACCAATAATCTTATTTTGGATTTGCTGAAATGTGAACACTGCAAAAGTGACATGCAATTAAACAAAATGCTAGGTGGTTGCGGGTATGAGTAAAGATATTTAAATTATAAATGTGAGCACTATCAGACTAGTATTTTACTTATCAAAAATAGTATTTTTGAAACAACAGCAATATCAGTTAGGCAAATTTTACAAATCACAGTTTAGTGGGCCAAATGATTAAACCAATCAGAAATCTTGTAATTTTTGGTGTTTTAAGACCAAGATTGAGAAAATTTCGCAAAATATTTATAACAAAAATCAAGTTTTACTTTCAATTGTGTCCTATAAAATTAGGTGGTTCCGGTATAACGGTGCAAGTTGATAAGGTGATGCTGAATTACAAGGTGAAAAGCCACAGAAACCGGTGACCACGTGAAAAGGTTTTGCACATGTAATAGTCGATACTTCAACTTCGTCAGGATTTAGTTTGGTGCAGATTATTGAAAATAGGTCCAAGAGAGTATTGCTTTCAATAATTAGGGAATATTTTTGTTGTGGATTTATCATTCACACTGATGAATGGAAAAATTATAACAATCTTGGAAAATTGAACAGATAAGAACATGTAAATGTATGCCATAAATACTATTTTAAATGTCCTATTACAGATACCCACACAAAAACTGTTGATCCCTTCAACAAAAAATTAACTCTCAAAATTAAAGAAATGAAAAGTTTAAATGATTAAGGTAGGAGATTATTTTTTAATGAGTTTTTTTATTTTTAAAATTTTAAAAGTGAATCTTACAGTAGTACTTTGCAAAAATCGAATCGATTCAATGTCGATATAGTGTTTGAGATATTGAAATCGATTAAACCTTTTTGCGAATATCAATTTTTGCGATTTCGGCAAAAATGTACGGAACATCCTGAAATAAACAAAATATTTCCATAATTTTAGATTTTTTAAAGCAAAATCGAGGATAAAAGTCTTGTTTTTTCGTTAATTTGTAGTAAAACGAATGACAACATTTTTAATTTTTTTTTACCATGACACCTTTTTTCACTCATTAGTCACCATTACATTTTGTTTAAAATTCAAAAAATAAGAGCGTTTCGATAAAAGTTTAGTTTGGAACTATTTCGACAGAAAATAAATCGACCGTGGATATTTTATTGGATTATGCAAAAAAAAAGCTAAGAATTCAACAGTTCAGCGCCTTACGGGAACAACAACAAGCATGAGGCACAATTTACAAAGATAACATCACTGTGTTATGAAAGAATTGCACTAGCTGGAGACTGCGCGTCGCCGGGACCAGGATTCTGACATAGCTAGCGTATGTGCTGAAAAAGCTACAAAAAGCACTGATAATGTCGATCCTATGGACAATTATGTCAAAATTCAAAACACCCTATCTGACGCGCGGACGACTATAATAACAAAAGGTATTGTGGAAATAACGGAACTAGAATTCCAACATTAGAGAATTGTGCATGATTGCAGGTGTTCAAAGGTTGCTAACGATTCTAGGGCCTTCGTATGAACTTCCACACAGAATAACCTTCTCTAGACAAGTTATCCCAACGATTTATGAAAAGATTAAACATTGTGTTACAAACATGAAAAAGATTAAATAACCTCAGCCAACATACCTTATACAATTACTACCTAAATATGGTCTTCAAAGGCCTAAAATTTATACATCTCATTTACCTTATCAATTGTGAATGGTAATTTCAACCTAAAAAAGATCGCACCTGAAAACAAGATTTTACCTGGGCAGCACACTGCAAACATAATTTTTTTCAATGCTAGAAGATATAAGCAATGACTGATTCCTTTCTGAACTTGGTACAGTACCTGTATTCTGTATTCGTGATAATGAAGCTAATTTGAAAGTTGTTTTAAAAAAGAGCTCATGGTACGATACGGACTATTTTCCACACTCAATGCAATTAGCCATATTATATTCAGTGGAAACGTGGCTAGAATATACGTAATGCTTAGCTTATTCAAGAAGATATTAAGTTATCCCCATCACTAAAATGTATCCATGGAAGGACTGGACAGAAAGAGAGAACTAGCAGTTGAAAAGATTCCAGATTTGGTAGAAAGTTGTGAAACTCGTTGAAACATTAACTACTATATGATGCAGCGTTAGTAAGAGTTGAGAAATGTTATTAAAGAAGATATAATCACTCACGAAATATCAACTCCAGCACTTACCTGTAATCAGTGAAAATTACTTGAAAGCTATAAGAATACTTAAGTGTACTTCCATGAAGCCACAAGAGTCAATACATGTTAAAAATACACCTCCAGATCATTATTAATTTCAATGATACATTTTCTAATAGAACATTTAGTAGCTTTTACTAAAAATATGTCCACTCGACGCTTTGTATTGATTTTAGAAAGGAGCTTTATAATGAAATCAATTACTGCTTTCCACAATACAAAGAGAGAACTCCAGACAGAATGTGTATCTACTTAGATCCAAGGTTCATAAATTTTTTGTTTTCACCTAAGCAGACTGCAAAAATTGAAGAAGAATTGAAGGATTTTCGGAAGTCTGAATTAAGGAGGCTATGATATCTGGAAAGTTAAAAAAAAGGAGTACTCAGTAAATTTTGGAAATCGCAACAAAGTCATGAAATAATTCAACAAGGTAGACCTTACCTCATCTGATATTCATTCAAAAGATAAAGCTGGATTTCGGCAGGTATTTGATGAGTTGCCTTAACAAACTTCAACCGAGGCGTTTCCTATGTTTGATGATGACTCTTCTACTTAATAAGCTTGGAAACAGGAGTTCAGCTACTATAAATCTGAAGATTTACTGGGCAGGGAAGGTGATCCATTAGAATGGCAGAAAAAGCAGGAGCAATTATTTTCAATATTATCTTGATTGAGTAGATGTTTCTTGTTTATACCAGACAACTAAAGAAAGTCTGAACGTCTCAACTCAGTATCAGGCAACATGTGTAGTGCAAGGCGCGCAAATATACTACAAGATAACGTACATGGACTGACATTTTAACATAAAAATGTCTGAATATATGGCTCTCTGAACTATAAAACTAAACTAACTTTATTGTTATATTTGTAGATTGTTGACTTGACTCATTCGAGTAAATTCATTATATACGTTTTTAAATTTCTAATTAAACTATTAATAATTAAATATCGTGAGAGAATAGTATATTAAAAGATTTAAGACTAAATTTAAAAAGTCATATTTTGTGTCATTCTCACGATGACAGTTAACTATGAAATAACACACTAAGCACAGCATTAAACAATATATTACAATAACATTATTTACAATTAAATATGATTAAAATTGCACATAATTTAATTAATTATGGAATAAATGTAAACAATTGACCCCAAATATCGACTCGTGTTTCGAACATTTGTATGATATCGAATCGAATCAAGTTGGAAATTTAAATTTGCATAGTACTAGCTTACAGCAAAAGCTTGCATTATTAAAATATCAATTTCTTTTAAGGGTCATTTTTTTCCATGATCTAAAAATTCTTATCCATATAGGGAGAGGATTGTTAAAAAACATTAAAACTTAAAAAGTCTTGGTAAATAAAATTTTATTATTTCAATGAATTATTCTATATTTAAAATTTTTAATATGAAATATAATTTACCATAATTGTATTAAAATCGTTAAAAGTTTTCAAATTTTTAAATAAAATCAAGACCATATATTAATTTATATAACAATTTTTTCATAATTTGGTAATAAATTAGAAAAATATTATTATAAATTAATGTATTTTAAAATAAAAAGCTTAAATTTAATAAAATCAAAAACCATTATGTTACCTACATTTTTATGTTAAACTTTGTCAAAGTATCGTGATTTTAAACAAAAAAAAATAAAATTTAAAATATTTAAATCAAATAATTGTATGTCAATAATTGGAAATAAATCACAAATAATCTTAATTTAAATGTTAGTTTATTTGGATCCAGGACATTAGCCTTATAAATCTGTTAAAATTAATTAGAAAAAAAATAATTATTTCATTAAATCAATAACTTTTTGTAGATAGTTTTTGTTATTAAAGTAATAGCAGTACTCTTTCAGAAAAATCGTCCTATGCTCTGTCGTTTGACCCTTTCTTTGTCTTATTCAATACTTGATAACTAGATAAAAGGACTCAACCACTTGTGTGTCAACTTGCTCTAACCTATTAATAAATTCGAATTTGTGGCAACCTCTGCTGTGGATGAAACCTATTTCGGAAAGATGACTGTATGGTCGATGCTCATCGGTGGGGATTTTCATACCAACGCATACATTTGCACAAATGATTGGGATGAGGGTCGATGAAATTCTATCAAGTATTACCTTTGCAAATACTCGTTCTATTCCGTTTCCAATTTCCACTATGATTATTAAATAAGTTCTATTTAATGAACTGCAACCTCTGTGCAATTTGCACTTATAGTTCAATATGGTTTCATCCACTTGAACCGATTTTCAACCTGAACCAAGTTTATTTTTAGAAAAATCAGGCTCTATTATTTTTTGAACATATTTGGAAACTACTTTTTTAATAGTAATTTTTAAAATGTCAAGGGAATCTGCCATTTCTTGTTGACTTGATCATCTAGCATATTTTCAAACAACACTAAAAATGTAATGAAAAGGATAAGCTTTAACCAGCAAAAAACGTTTATTCTCTTAAAGAGAAATATGATTGATAATGTAAACAATTTAGGTTTTTACACCACAATGTGTAACAGTCAGTGCTTTTTTGTAATTTACGAAAGTACAACATTTATTGCATTCAGTAAATTCCCTCTCACATCGAATAAAATTGTTACTTTTGAGTCATCTTATATAATGAATTCAATCGGCTTTGTATGCATGAATGTGTCGATTTCATCAATTGCATCCATGGGGTATTAAATTTTATTATTTTTAGTGATGATCAAATTAAAATTTTTAACAGGGGAAAAATTACTTTGATCCGATATTTTTTTAAATTTTAATATAAACATTTTAAATATGTTATTCTTGGAAAAAAATGAAAAAAAATTTTTTTTTTAATCTAAGTTTTATTTTATAAATAAAAGGCCGTATCAATTTATCGAAAAGAAGAATTACTTTCTGCACAAAACAGCAGTTAATTGTAATTCAAAATGTAATTTAGTGACCGAAACATTCATTTAAATAATTATTGTACAGTTTAAATTAATCAAATGTATAATTCATGATTCTCATAATTCTTTGTCTGATTCGGAAGAAGTGCAATTATTAATTAAAATATCATCTAAAGCACTTTTCTAAAGATTTTATTATTTTTACTCTAGGAGGTAACTGTTCAGTTTCTTCCAATATATCACGAGACTAATAAATAATAAAATTTACTTGTAAAACTGGTAAAACAATATCACATAATCTATCTTCTCGTAAAAGATTATCAATAAATTCATCCATATGTATTAAATAGTATTCTACAAAAATTTATATTATTAACTTCCATTATTATCCATTCCTCTCATCTTTCTATAATCTGAATATAGTGGTTCCAAATGTCTATAAATCTCTGCAGGATTCATAGTAATGCGAACATATAAAGCAGCCAATGCTCTCATATATTTATATTCATCATTCTTAAGAAATTCTAAAATTATCTCTTTCTCTGGCTGTAATTGTAGTAATTTTAATAATAAACACAAAAAAGGTGTGATTTTAATTGCTGCACTGTATACACCTCCAATATGTCTCAACTCAACAATTTTATCTATTATCATTTCAGCTACTACATATTTACTTATTTACCTGTTAAACCAAAACATTCTTCTTTCCAATATCTAGTTTCATAAATTCTTTCCCTAATGATTTTATCTACTAGATTTTGAGGATCAGTCCCATGAACTTGATTAGAAGTCAACGTTCTATTAGCCATTAATGCGCATGCATTTTATACCACAAAAAATATAATATATAGTATCAATTCTTTTGTGAAAATCAAAATTATTTATTGGTTTACGCCAAACATCTATAAATAATTTCTTGAAGTTTTACACATAACGTTTGTGCGCATGCGTTAAATTGATAAAATATTTTAGGTGAGTATTTAAAATTTATTCAGAGGAAAGTAAGCGAAATGTGATATTGGGAATGTTAGTAAAGTCATTGAAGATCTATTAAAAAGTTGAGTAAAAATGTCAATATTTGATAAGAAATAGTATACAGGGTTTACATATCAAAGTAAGAAGAGAATAATAATAATCTTTTTGCGGGAAAATTGGCATAATAAAGTGAGAATTTAAAAAAAAATTGATTTTTTTGATTTTTAATTTAAATAATACAAGATTATTAATTTAGCTTAAAATTAATTTAATAAACGTGTTTAATGGTAAAAAATATTAGTAGGGAAAATAGGGAATCGATCATACAACAAAAATTTATTGGTAGAAGTGCAAAAGTAATTAGCGAAAATCTTAAAGTTCCGGTTTCTATGGTATATCAAAATTTCAAAAAAATTTGAACTAACCGGAAAAATACAAAGAGAAAATAAAGGTGGAGTAAGAAATATAAAATTAACATCTGAGATATCTAAGTTTGTTAAAGAGACCGTAGATAATGAAGCAGCTATTACTTATAAAAATATTGGAGCAAAAGTATTTCATCATTTCAATGTCAATATCTCGATAAGCGCAATCAATAATTGTATTAAAGGTTTTAATTATTCATTGAGAAGAATGGTTAAGTTGCCTGGCAGAAGGGTTTGCGACGAAATATCAAATGAAAGAAGAGAATATTCATGGATTTTTTTGAATATATTATCTACGGTGGATGATGAAAAAATATTTTTTGTTGATGAAACAGGATTTCAAGTTTGTATGAGAAATTCAAGAGGTAGATCACTCATAGGAACAACACCATCAACAATTATTCCTTTAAGTAATACTAGAAACTTATCAATTTGTGCTTCCATCAATAAATTTGGTGTTAAATGTTTTAAGGTGCATAAACAAGCATTTAATATATCATCTTTTACAGGTTATATATATATGAGTTCTTTGATACGCTTGGTTTACTAGGAATTGAAAACAGCATCATAATTTGTGATAATGTATCCATTCATAAGACGGCACGAGTTAAAGCAGTATTTAACAAAACATATAATCAAATAATTTTTATGACTCCTTATTCTCCTATGCTAAACACAATTGAAAACATATTTTCAAAATGAAGAAATATCGTTAAATCAGGAAAACCAATAAATGAAAATGATTTGATTAGAAAAATTGATTTTGATTTTAAATCAATTACAGTAGAAGACTACAAAAATTGTTATCTTCATATGAAGGAAATAAATACGTTCACGTTCTGATTTTTTTTAATATTTATTAACTTATTATTTTTGTATAATTAAAAAAATATAATAAATTCTCACTTTGATATGTAAAATTTCTTCGCCAAAAGATTATTATTAATCTTTCTCACTTTGACATGCAAACCCTGTAATACTAATTCAATTATGTAAATTATTGGTGAAATAATTTTTAAATTTAAATCAGGTAATTAATATATTTACTATTCAATCAAAAATATTAATGTGCATGCCGGTTATTCGACCGGATCGAGATTATTATTAGATGGCAATAAACATTTTTAAGAGCTACCCTTACAAGGAAAAATTTTTAACAACAGAAATTGTACAGGAAGAATTGATGTTCACAAAGAAGGAATTGAGCTTTCTGGTTATTTCTGAAGCATATCTATACTACATCTTTCTCTATAATGAGAAAGCAAGCTTTTTTTAATAATAGCAGGAATTTCTAAAAATAAAGCAATAAGTAGGCGATTTCGTGAAACAACCTTCTTGAGGGATAAAAAAGGAAGTAATCTATTGAAAGCTTTGACTGGGTGTTTGGAAGAGCTTGTCGCCAAATAATGAGTATTAATAGTGGTAGTGTTTTGAGGGATTGCGATATGTTAAGAAAACACTCTTTCTTATAATGTACAAATATCTTAATCGTACATCTATGCAAATCATTGCATTTGAATTAAAGGTTGATAGGAGTACTGTTTCAGTATATAATGAGCTCGTAAGTGACTTTATCGCCGAATATATATTTAAGAATAATGAGAAACTTGAAGCTTTAAATCCTGGTGGAACTAGTAAGATCGTGGAAATCGACGAACGCTTATTTTAAAAAAAATTATAGTCGGGTGCCTCACAGATGGACAACGGTACAATAGACATTGAAAGAGAATCTAATAAAGCCTTTATAATAACTGTAAAAAATAGAAAAGCTCATACTATAGGTCAAATTATAAGAGAGAATGTACATCAAGGTATCGTTATAATAAAAGACTAAGGGAAGGCTTATTCTTAAGCACCTTCCAGAAGTAATGATTTTAAAAATAATTATTTAAATTATTAATTCGACTTTGTGGATCTCGAAAATACTACTATTCATACACAAACAATCGAAGGTTTGTTTTCCATATTAATAAAGTTTCTACGAGGAAAAAATAGCATCTCAAAAGAGCAACAGTCTGAATATCTTTTAAAGTTCATTTAGGAGCACGAAATAGAAATAAGAAGACTCTTTAATATTTTAATTGAATTATTACCAATAAATTCTTAATTATTTTGAATAGCCGTCGAATAACCCGTAGGCACGAATATTTTTAATAATTGATGAATCTCAAATATAAGATATAGCATTTATTTAATGTATTAAACAACTTTTAAATTTATTATCAAATATATTGAACATTCTTTGGAATTAATAAGTTTTCAATAATAAATTACATGTAGAAAAATAAACTTTAACAAAAAAATGAAATTTAATAATTAATTAGATTAATATTGAAATATCACATCAAAATATTTTTTTCAAATAAAAAACCCATTAAACTAGAATTCTATAAATATGGAAATAAATGTTTAAAAATATTTTCTATGTATGGAAAATAAATATTTACACATTTAAGAAAGCATATAGGAACCTTGAAAGGGATCGTTATTTTAATAACAAATTTAATTTTTTAAATTATTTATTTATGCATAATTTGACTACTAATTGAAATGAAAGTATATCGTAGTGTCAAATTATCTCTTAAATGTTATGAATAACCTGAAGAGTATAAAAACCTTAATTTTTACACCTATTAGATATACTGACGAAATAAAAAACAATAAATTAGTTTTGTAGAATTTTTAAATCTTAAGAAAGAAATAATCATTAAAGATTACATTATTATAAATTATTAGATTAAGATAATCATCTTTGGGTCTTAATTCTTTCATATATTTAAAAGGTTAAATTTAATTATTATAATGAATTAAATCTGTAAGTGACTTAAATTGTAAACTGAAAATTAATTTCAAAGTAAAATAAATATTAAATATATAACATTTTAGTTTTATAATTAAAGTTAATTTTAGTCTCAAAAAATTGTTTTTTAATTATGATTTCAATAAACATTGAAAAATGGTCACTATCTGGGTTATATAAATCTTTTTGAATTTAAAATATAAAATTTTTTTCAAAATTATGAAATGATGGGAAAAAATTAACTTTTAAATTTTTAAAGCTACATATCGGTTTTGTTGCGGCTTTGAATTTACACGGACTTTGAAAAATTTTAAGTTCCTCCTTAATATTTGCAGAATTTCTAAAAAAATGATAATGACCGAATAAATGTTGTACTCTGCTGATGAGACAATGGTATTAGACTTTACTGAAAAGTATGTCTGGTCATTGTTTACTACGAAAGAGCTCCAGAACGTATTTTTAGTTCCATGTGGTATAATTAAAAATTTACAGAAATGTGAGATTTGCAATTCACATAACACAAAAAACGCTATTAATAATGAAACTTATTTGGAATTGCAAGAAACCTTGTCGGATGTTTATTTTTTTTAGAAAATATGGTTTTTCCTTTAACAAACGTAAAAGTTTTAAATTAATATTCAATAATATTTACAAATATCTGAAAGCTGATTCATCTCAAGATATTAAATATGATATTGGTTGTCATAGAACGACTATAAGCTGATCTAGTAAGGCAGGTGACTTGTCATCCCATCCCACAAAATAGTAAACAATTAGGTGGTTTTAACACTGATGACAGCAGAAAAATGCTTAAAATATATCAAAGTATGTTTTATAAAAAAACAGGGGAGCCTAATTAAAGTATATTGGTTTGTATGTAGTATAGAGAGAGGAAATAAAAAGGATTATATTGTATTTTCTGCTAATCTTAATTCTCAAATAATGGTTCAAATAATTAGATTTATAAGACTTAAAAACTCTCTAAATTTTGTCAATCCTGAAGATTCAGATGTTCATACTACTAATATAGAGCGTATCTAGTATAAAATTAAAAAGTTTTTTCCTTCGAAAATAGGCATCATTTATGACTAACATTTTGAGTATTTAACACAATTCATATGCAAGTACAGTATAGAGAAAAGAAAACTATTTAATACTCTAGTTGCCTTCTAAAAAGAAATAACTATTAATTATATATTTCTTTTTTTTAGTAAAAATTTTTTAAAGCTGCTATGAAATCGTTACGAACTGTTTCTAATGGAATAATTTTAGACTAAAAATTTAAGAAACTTTAATCAATTGATCAAATTATTTTGTCTAAAAGTACCAAAAATATATTGATATAAGGTTTTTTTTTGTTAATTGATTTTGAAGGATTATTATTAGCATCATAATATGCTTCAGTAATATATCAATAATAGATTATGTTCTAAAACTATAAAAAACCAATGTTATTTTCAATACTCATTTTAACTAGTATTATAAGTGATTTGAAAACAGGAATCTTTATTTATAAAAAGGAAATAAATACTTTATTAAGCTAAGTTTTAAGAGGTATGAATAAAATTTTATTATAAGAGTTTGATCTAAAACCTAAATTTATTGTACTGTTTAATTCAATATATTAATTCTGTCAGATATATCATTATTAATACTACAAAAATTGACAGTAGACCAATAATGATGATTGCTTTACTGACAATTTGTAAAAATAGGATTGAAACACTTATGAATCATTAATATATTAGAAATTGGATAATTTTAAAAAGGTAAAATTGCGATAGTATTTCAAGATTATAAGAAGATTGAGATATTATTCCAACTAAAATTTAAAAAATGCTTTGTTTTTCATAGTTGTTTTTGAATAAATTAATATAATATTTTTTTTTGTGAGTTTTTAGTTTAAGACCTTATAAAAATCTAAATTATTAGAGATTACATTTTTATTCTTATTATAAATATTAAAAATTATGACAATTTGAAGTATTGATGTTTGCAACATAAAGTTAACATTCTACCATCATTTTAAATTTATATTGAATTTACGTATATAATTTGAAAATAACATTTTTTTAAATATTTTAAATTAAAATTATATTTCTATATGGATTTTTAAAAAGTTTAAAATTAAATATTAATTTATAATAGTTACTAAAATCAGGATAATGATAAAACCATACTTTAATTTATATCATAAATTTTTTTAAAATCAGTTAAAATAAAGTTATTATTTAAGATTATTGAAAGAATTAAAATATTTCTAGATGCTAAGTGTATCCATCTAAATAAAAAGACAATTATTAAATTTGTTGTTACGGAACTATTCAATATAGATATATTATTTTTTTAGTTTAAAATTATATAAATTTACTAAAATTTAAATAAAGTTCGAGAAGAATGAATTATTTTTAATTAAAAAATTATACATGTAAATTAATTCATAGTTTTTTCGCTTAAGAAATGCAGATTCGTTAGCTTAAATGTATATAGCATTTATTAAGAAAAAAAACATTACAGCGTGATACAGAGGTTGATATACTTTTTATAAATAAATTAAAGTATTTCTGAAAGGTATTATTTTCAAACAGACAGCAAGTATATATATATTCTATAACTGCATCAGATTAATTTTATAATTATAAATGTATTTATGCTGTTATTTATTCCTATATTTATTTTATTTCAATTTTTATTGATATTTTTAGTAAAAACAATATTTTTTTTTTAAGTTTTTAAAAATATGCATCAATTTGAAAATTTGTTTTTATTTTAGGTAAAATTTTTGAATATTACTATAGTTTAATCTATTGGTCAATCTGTTTTTTTAATATAATTTGAATTACGGTTCAAAATATTCAAAACTTGTTTTTAATTAACATTTAAGTTTAATCAAAACTAAGTTAAGACTTTTAATTAAACATTTCAATCTTTATTATAATGTCCTACTTGAAGATTTTCTACAATCATACATGATTACTTTATCAGTCATTGCGTGTCTTTAATTATTCCTATGATGACGTCTAGGCACTAATCAGGTACTTATAGAACTATAGCTATAATATATTAAAAATAATAAACCATATTTACAAACTATTCTTATTATTATATAAGAAGGTTACTAAAGTAATCTTATGCAAGTAATATAATTATTTTTCTTTAAGACTATTTAACCCATTTTTATCATATTTTTTTTTTGAATCGAGACTATAAATCGTATGTTATCCTTGTGAACAGTAATTAATATTTTACTTTGAAAAACTCTCATATAATTAAGAATAAGATTTATTTTAAATTATAAAATTCTTATGCATTAATTTGTAGTAAAGTGATAATGTAAGACCTTTTTAAAAAAATATAATTTTTACAACAAATTCACTATATTTTAAATTGAAAAATTTTATTTTTTCTCGAGTTACTTTTTTTTTACAAAAATAACAAGAAATTTTTGAAATAAACAAGAAATATACTAATGTAAGGTTGAAAATAATATACTTTTGTTGCAAGTCCCTTCAAAAAGTTTCAAAGTGATACAATTATACAACATTTACGCAAAAGTTAAAATAACCATAATTAAGTAACTATAAGGGCACTAAACTTTTCCTTCAATTTTTATTTTTAATGTAAAAATTATATCTGATTTGTAGAAAATAATCCTAAAGATAATAACACATAAGGTTTTCTTTGAGATTTTAAGTTAAGATTGGGATTTAGTATTATCTCTATGTCGTTTTAAAAAATTCAAAATATTAAAAATATACTCGTTAGTTCAGATCAATTAATTATATAAAAATTTTAAAACAACAAAATTGTTATAATAAGAAAAATTAATAATGTTGCTTAAAATTTATACAAAACTATTTTTAATCAAATGGTGAATAAAAAAAATGTAGAGCTTAGTTTTAATCAAATATTGAATAAATAAAAAATATGTTGAGCTTAGTTTTAATCAACTCTGGAATAAAAAAACAATAAAATATGCAGAGCTTAGTTTTAATCAGATCTTAAATAAATAAATAAATATGTAGAGCTTAATTTTAATCAAATTCCAAATAAAAATATCAAAAAAAAAATATGTAGAGCTTAGTTTTAATCAACTCTGGGATAAAATAATCATTAAAATATGTAGAGCTTAGTTTTAATCATATCTTTAATAAATAAAAATATTGAAGCTTAATTTTAATCAAATTTTGAATTAATAAAAAAATATGTAGAGCTTAGTTTTAATCAGATCTTAAATAATAAAAAATATGTGAAGCTTAATTTTAATCAAATTTCGAATTCAAAAAATCAAAAAAAAATGTAGAGCTTAGTTTTAATCAAATATTGAATAAAAAAATATGTAAAGCTTAGTTTTAATCAAAATTCGAATTAAAAAAATTAAAAAAATATTTAGAGCTTAATTTTAATCAAATTTCGAATAAAAAAAATATTTAGAGCTTAGTTTTAATCAAATTGAAAATAATATAAAAATATGTATAGTTTAATTTTAATCAAACTTAAATGGAATAAAACCAAAAAAATATGTGTAGGGTTTAATTTTAATCAACCAATATTCTTTTATTTTAATTGATAAATTTTAAATAATCCTGGTTTATTTCAAATGTTTAGGGTACATTATTACACGGTTTCTACATCAAATTGGTACATTCTAATTTTAAATTCGTTTTTCTCCATTTCAAATTCGTAAAAAAAACTTAATTAAGTGGCAATCCATCATACGCTCTTCTAATTTCTCTTTTCATTAGCCTGTAACAACCATCACAATCTTCAGATAACATATTTTCAATTTAATTTAAACAATAAATCCTTTTCACATAATTTTTCCATTTGCTGAATATGGTTTTCATTAGGTTTAAAGAGGGCGAGTATCGTGGTAAATATAGTATTTTTCGCTCATTTTCCTCAAAAAAATTTGTGAGAGAATTATACATTTTAAAAGCAACATTGTTTATTACATATACACATTTTTTTAACTATTTTATCTTAAATAACTACAAAAATCTCCATAAGAAAGGTAATAAATGTTTCTTCTTTATAAGCGGAGATATTTATTTTTTTTAAAAAGGATTTTTTTTAGGTTCATTGCACAACAAACTGAAGTATCCCTTGTTCTAAGTGTTAGAACAGTAATGGTTAGTATGATTCTTACAATCAATCTTCCAAATTTCGTTCTAATACTTACTAAAAAGCCCGTTTCATCAAGAAAAAAATGTTTTAATAGGATAAATTTCTTCAATATCAATATAATTTTTAAAACAAGGAAATCTTTCTGCGATTCTTATTTCGTTATTTCTGCGTTTAGGAACTTTTTAAGCATTTTTAGTGAATAGTGCATGTTTTTAGGTGATTAAAATCGTTGTTTCATAAATACAGGTAGTAAACTTGATCAAAATAGATTGGAGAATTTTTTTTAAAGAGATCGTGCAATTGTAATCCACCAAACTTCTTATTTCCTGCTTTATCTCATCCGTTATTTTTTGATTCCTGGAACCACCTTTGGTATCTTGATCTGAATTAGCATTACGCAAGTTTCTTTTGTAAATACTACTTAGTTTTGTTTTCGGAAGATTTTCATTATTAGTAAGCAAAAATAATGCTTTTGCACTTTTCAATGCGGTTATAATTCTTTGTCTATCTTTCAAACTTATTTTATGGTAATTTCTACTATTTCGACTGTTTTCGGTTGTGTTTGTATTTTGCTCAATGTTTTAATTTTGCATAGTTTTTTATGTAAGAATTTGAAATGGGAATATACTTATTTGATGTTAAAACCGTGTAAGTAAAATAATAGGGAATTTTTTTATAAATTGATTTTAATGATATTATATAAACTTAATAACAAAAAACAATTGTGATTTTATCAGGATTGAATATAACTAAAATTTAATATTATAAAAAAAAGAAAATAAAGTTTAATAATGTGTATAATTCCTATCTTAATGCAAAAAGCATTATAAGCTATCAAGTACATCATTAAAGACACTTTGGATGTTCGTTTTTTGTATTTTATACGATATTTCTATGATTTTTTAATTAAGTAAAAATCTGATTATTGGAAATATCAAATTAAAATTTTAATATTTTTTTAACAGAAAATTAATTTTATTCCTTGATTTATGAAGATTAAATTATCCTTTTAGAATGTAAAACCTGTATCAATTCCACCATAAATGCAGATAAATATAACTTTTTTTACAAAAATATAGTATACCTTATACTATTAAAAGTTTCATCTGCTACAACAATTCTTCCAACTCCTACATATAATTTTTTCCCCAAATCATTACACTATCACTTCCAAAATTTTTCAAGTGTAGTATTAAAAAAATGGCTTGACTCATTTTCTATTCACATACCTTTAGATCCAAAATCTACCTTCAAGACTAAACAATTATCTTATTATATTCGTGTATTGACCAATTTATCATATTTAAAATCAATGAGAATATGTACCTAATATTTCTCAAAGAAAATATTTATTTAAATAAAGAAACGAGAATATACATATATTCAAAACTTAAATGTCTTGAAACTGTCCTTGTGAAACTGTATTTCCTATTATATTTTTTATAATATTAAATAGTTTTTGCACAACTTTTATAGATATTTTCCTTAAAAAATCCAATTTTTAGTTTTGAGAGTAATTTTGACCCATCGAAACTATTTATTCTCATATTTGATTCATTATTCGCATATTTTTTTATAAGCCTGTAAAATCTTGACAATAATACGGTTAATTCTTAAGAAATATTTTTTTTTCAAACCTTGTTTGAAGCTTTTATTGTACGGATTCTTAATAAATCTTGAGATGTAACGGAAATTTAGATTCATTATTTTATTAATAATTAAGGACTTTGTGCATTAAACCTAAAACTTTAGCGCGTAATAATAAAATTCCTAGTTTTTTTAAATTTACTTCAACACAAAAGATTTTGTTTTATGATCTTAAAATTAAATGTGTAGACGATTAAAATTATGTATTTTTTGAAAAATTGTTCATTTTTGAGAAAATATTTGAATTAAGTTTAGTCATGGGAAGAGTATCAAAATTGACTTTACTAGATAACATAAAGTGTCATTTACAGAGGAAATAAAAACAACTGAATTCCAAGAAACGGATTTATAAACAAATTTAAGGGATTCAGAAGAAATGGTGGAGTTCATTACAATATTGAGACTCATTCAAAATTGTATGGATTGTGCAATATACCATATAACAATTTTTGTATAGGCTAAAAATAAAGCAGTCTATAAAGGAGTAAATGTTATCAAAACCTTGCACTAAAACATTATCATTGTCATATAAGTCTTTCCTTTAAAGTAATATTTTGGAGTTTAGTAAAACTTTATTAGTTTTATATAAATACATTAAGGCAGACCAATATGAAAATATTTCGAAAGAGATTGGTTTTAATAGGTAAAAAAAATCGGTACATTATTTGATTTATTGAGATTATTTATAGCCCAAAGTCTGTCTTTGCAAGAAACTCCCATTGGATGAGTCTCCGTTACAGGATTAATATACATTGTAGAAAAAAATGAATCAATTTTCTTTAAAAGAAAATATAATAGAGCTAGGTTAATTAATAACCAATGGTTTTTTGGAGGAATTGATCGCAAAAACGAAATTGCTTTATAGTTGCGATTTCAAAACAACACAACATTACCATTGTAGAGTTTATAGAAAGAATTTTACTTCCGGGAATAGTTTGTAATAACTGATTTTTGAAGAGCTTATAGTCAAGCTATTGTTGATTCTAACTTTAATTTAGAACAAAAAACAATTAATCATTCTCTACATTTTGTTGACCCGTTGGACAGTTCAATTCCCCAAAAAAAAAGAGTAGGGAGATCCAAATAGTTTCTAAAGAAAAAAAGCGTGGCTTTAGAAGCATGGAGAAGTAGTTGTATCTCCACATTTCTGTGTATGTATCAGATTAATAACAAAAACCATTTTTGGGAGTTAGTTATATTATTCAATTACAGTAAATTTTAATGTTATTATTTCTTCTTTTTTTTTTAATAAAATATTTCCCCGAAAATTCACAATTTTACTTATTTACTATTAACTGTAATAAATATTATCAAAAACAATTCAGTTTTATAAATATTTCATTTTTATTTATTAAAATTAGAAAAAATTGGTATTGTATGAATTTTGAGAGGAAAAAAATGTTATGTAAGAAAAAAATATTAAAAATAAAATTTTATTGCATCAACTAATAAATCATAGCTAGCATACGAACTTTTCAATCTTAGATTATATTAATGTTCAAATTCCTGAACAAAAGTAATTAAATCATAAAATTTTGTTAAGATTTGATTTTAGACTTTTCAAAAATCTTGTTTGTGTGCATCAATCTGTCGTTACTATTTACGAATTCTTTTTTAATTTACAGTTTTATTCCCATATCCTTTTGTTTCTAAATCAATATATCGTTTCTATTTATCAGTATAAATTTTTAACCCTATTTTAGCATTTGAGGTTATGAAAGAGTGACAACATTCTTTTGTTCGTCTTCTAGTAATCATCAATTAAATTGTAGACATTGCTCTGCTTATCATATCTATAACCCAATACTGTTGCCCTTTAAGTACTGGGACTTGGTTATTTTTAAAACTACATATGTATGTTTCATTTATCTCAAATTCATCAACATTATCATTCAATTGAACGTTAGTACTATAAAAACTCGCTAAAATAATTTCTCTGAATTTTCTTAAGTAAGAAGCAACCGTGTTGGCATCAATATCGATTTTTTCTGCTGTTTTTTGCACTGATTTTCAATCAGAATAAAAAATCATGAAGTCATAAACTGTCTTGATAATAAAGTTTTCTACTTTAAAAATAGTATTATTGAAGACTGATACATTTTTTTGACATTTTTGCTTTTTAAATCGTAGTCTCGAGTCCAATCCATGGCTGATATGGCCTTTTTATGAATTCAGCTTACCATCACAAAAAGGACATTGCCTATCATCTATTTCTATCAGTTTGCTACGAACAGAAAAATCAAATGCTTTCTGTTCAGCATTAGTTTCGCTAATGATCTTTCTTTTTTTTCATTTTATTCGTTTTTCTTCGTAAAAAAAATAAGAATAAAATTAAAAATTTTTGTCCTTCCCAAAATTCATAATTTACCTATATTTTTGTTAAAAATCAAATATTATCAACTTTGTTTAATGTATAATTTATACAATAATTTTTATTTTGTTATGAAAAATTTTTAAATAATAATTAACTACTTAATACTATTTTAATGTAGAAATGAGATATTTTTTAATTTTAATACTTCATTGATTGATCTCTGAAATAAAGATAAAATAAAAATCATTCTTATTTGTCAATTTTATCAAGAAAATATCCAAATTAATAGTTTAGATCAGAGGTGTCCAAACTACGGCCCAGCAGGGACTTTTAACCGGCCCGCAAGACTTTAAAAAATTTGCGTAAACATAAATGTAGCATGCCGCGTCGGTATTTATCTCGCTTTTTAAGGATGCATTCGGTTAGAATGACCACGGTAGTACACTCGAAAATGTACAGTTTAGCTTCAAGTTTTTTCGGCAGTCAGTATAGTGAGTAAGGCGCTCAACTAAATAAAAGATTCTGCACTTTGACTTTGCGATGGATGTGCTGACAGCAGTTTCTAGAAATTATAGTTGTTTTAAATTTGCGAGACTGTTCTTAAAGTATTGCCGTCCACGGAAATTACGTATATTTTTTTACAGTTAATACATTATATGTTGCAATGTTTAGATTTATGTCCGATTATTATAGCTAGAGATTGTAAAAATATGCGCTACCGTAATTTTTTCTTTAATTGCATTTTTAGTGTTTTTGTAACTTATTAAATAAAGTGCTTTGCACAAATATTACAATTAACGGGACGTTGAAAAATTTGAACAAGTATTCTGCCTAATAGAAATTATAAAAAGTGAATTTCGCTTTATTTGTAAATAAGTGCCTCTAAGTATACAAAAATACCTGATTTAAAAGATATTTCTAAATTTTATACAAATGTTTGTCCTCAACAAAAAAATTGCTTGTTTTAATAAGGTAATTTATTACCAATTTCGACCTCCAAAAAATCCACCTTTTATTCCAGGATAGAGAAAACAAAAAGACGGAAAGCTGCTAGCAATTACGTATTTTTCACCTTGAATCTAGAATTATATCATTCAATTTTACTGATAAGTCCCGCATTTTCGATAATTTTAATCGTATTTTTCCGACTTCTAATAATAACGATATTATTACGTAAACATTATTTTAAAAAATTACCCATGGACGAAAAAAGAAGAAAAGTAGATGACGAGTGCCGCGTATTTAAAGAAGAATGGGGATTCAAATATTTTTTATGCGATCAAAATCAAAGAATGGCAAAGCTATGTGTGTAATTTGCAATGACACTGTTGCTGTAATGAAGGAGTACAATTTACGCCGAAATTTTATAACAAAAAATGCTGCAGCTTACTCGCAATATAGGGACAATCAGCGCACAGAAAAATTTTTAAAAAATGAGTCCTAGTATGTCATCTCAGCAAAT
>CAKKLC010005678.1:11323-23270 GCA_918559645.1 Ceratonova shasta | reverse complement strand
AGTAAATATATAACCATCTTTACAATGATGTTTATATAAAATCATTTCTATGCCACAAATTTCGCAACCATTAAATTTTTTTATACATTTTACATAAGTAAATATATAACCATCTTTACAATGATGTTTATATAAAATCATTTCTACGCCACAAATTTCGCAACCATTAAATTTTTTTATACATTTTACACAAGTAAATATATAACCATCTTTACAATGATGTTTATATAAAATCATTTCTATACCACAAATTTCGCAATCATTTAAATTTTTCAACATTTTATATAAAAGAAATATATAACCATCTTTACAATGATGTTTATATAAAATCATTTCTATGCCACAAATTTCGCAATCATTAAATTTTTTTATACATTTTATACAAGTAAATATATAGCCATCTTTACAATGATGTTTATATAAAATCATTTCTATGCCACAAATTTCGCAATCATTTAATTTTTCAACATTTTATACAAGTAAATATATAACCATCTTTACAATGATGTTTATATAAAATCATTTCTATGCCACAAATTTCGCAATCATTAAATTTTTTAAGTGGTTTAAAACTTCTCAAAAATTTAATGCATTGAATATTTTCATTGAATAAATAAATATGTTCAAATTTAAACAATTCATCAATATTCTCAATTGTAATATTTTGTAAACATTTTTCACCCGCCATGAATCCGAATTATAACGAAAAGTTCCCCCAAAGTAAAGTTTAGCCAAAAGTTAACGTTAAATTTAAATTTACTTGCCACATACCTCAATTTTCGTTTTTTAATTTGAAATATACTATTTTAAACAAATATGATATTTACCTTGATATTAGGAATTCAAATAGCTTTCTATTTTATCAAGACAGGTAGAGTTTTAATCAGAAATTTTAAAATTTTAAGTTTCTAAAAACATTAGATGAATAGATTATACATTATTGAGCAAAAAAATATAAAAATTTTTTAAATTGATTTTATAAAAAAAATAATGTAAATTATGAAACAAAAAAAATTTGCTGGCAATATTTGCTGTTGCTAAAATTTAAGCACATTTACAAATTTTCATTGCTAAAAAATTATAAATTTTAATTTCAAAAACTAAAGAAAAATATTAAAATAACATTTAAAGTATATACAGAAGAAGTCGCTTAAGAAGAAATATATGGGAACACGAAATATAGGGAACACGAAATATATGGGAACACGAAATATAGGGAACACGAAATATAGGGAACACGAAATATAGGGAACACGAAATATATGGGAACACGAAATATAGGGAACACAAAATATATGGGAACACGAAATATATTCTGTTAAAGCAAACAATTTTTCAATGGTTAAAAAAAATAATGTAGATAATTATTTTTATTTATCGAAAACTAAACTCTGTTATTTTTAAATGTCTGGTTCTTTCTTGTAAAAATCGTCTGTTCAAATAATCATAAACCATTAGAAGTTTTTTATATTAACTAGAATTTTCCGCCTCTAAGAATGTAATACTTTTTGACTATTTTGATCGCTTCCTATGCTACTTCAAATTTTCATTCACTCTGCTGTGGCATTGAACTATCTTCCGAAATTTTAAAAATAAATTCTGATTTTTTCTTATCAGCTACGGTCTTTATATTTTAAAATGTTATTGTCCAAATTAAAAAACGTGAATCATGTAAAAAAAATGCCATTGAAAATTTTTGCATTTAAAATCTCTAAAATACTAATCTTCGCAATTAAATAAAAAAATTGAAGACTTATTCCAATTTAATTAATTTAAATTGTGCATCAACAAGATTTCTTTTGTTATTCCATTTCCCTACAAACTCAGCTAAGAACAATGGTCTTTTAACAGTAGGAACTCCGTTTCTAGCTTTAATTTCCAATTTTAATGCATTATTTAAGGATTCTACATGCTGAGTATGAATTCCTGTAACCTCTTTCGACAAAATTATATTAATGGCACACAGTCCCATGTGTGTATCTCTTACGTGATAAATATTGATAGCTGCGATGTTCGTCAGTATGAATGACAGTACCTTCGATAACCCTGGCTTGTATAATTGCTAATGTAGTTGTTGCTTTTGTATCACCAATTACTTCTGCCCATATCATTTTAATGTGAGGTGAACACTCAACAATACAAAGCGCGCCAGTATTGTTTGAGGCACGGCGACCGTGGTGGCTTTTACATGCATGATTTAGCATGGTTTCATCTATCTGAACTACAGTTCCTGGACCCCTAGCTTTCTTAATGACGTGTTAGCATCTTACATTTTTAATATTAATACATTGATTTTCTTGTTAAAAGTTGGTCTGCTTATTTGGATTGTTGTTAAGATCGAATTCATTGTTTGTTTTCTAGCAATTCTAAGAATAACTCTTAAAACTTTTCTAACATCTTTCCCAAGGTTTTGAAAAAATGACAGGTCTCTTATTGATCGTCTTCCGTTGTAATTTGCTCACTCATAGGAGTAACATCTCCAAGCATATCTATCAACATACTCTTCACAGTTTTCATACTTCATCGATGATCGACAGCTTCCAGAGCACATCATCGAACTTTTATAATAACCATTATTAAAAATATAAGTATTAAATTGTTCATCCTTAAAACGTTGAATACGGGTTCCTTCATCATCAATGTTCATTTCAAGGGGTTTATTAAAACTCACAATTATCACTTTTCAAAAATATGATTTAAACAAAATCATGTAAAAAACGTATTTTAATAATTTTAAAAGGGGAAAATATCTGGTAAATCTTTTGACTTGTCAATGATTTCTATAAAAAATTATTCGGTATTCGAGGTTAGGTGGTCATTTATACAAGAAGTTATCATTGAAAGATAAAAAAAGCTTATTGTTTGCTCAGTCACATCGTTCCAGCTGTTTTGTATCATTTGGATTACATCAAACAAGTTTACTTTATGTATTTTATTTATCTCTGTGGTTTTTAAAAAAACTGTTCAGTGAGCGCATAGTCGTCAAAAGTTAAATTTGCGAAAACTCGCCAAAAAAATAATTTATAAAAGTATAAATAAATATGCTTTTAAATAATAAAAATTAAATTTAAATTAAATTAAATTAAATTAAATTAAATAATTTTTATTGATACTCATTGAAGTATATTCTTTCAAGTTCCCAACCATAAATATTGTTAATAGCCTCAAAAAATACAATTTCTTAAAAAATAAAAAACTTGATCAAACACTTCTTAACTTTTCTTCTTTAAGTAAATCTTTTCTTGAAAATTAGAAATTCGCTGATAAGGATTGGTAAAGCATAAATCTGTTTCTTTCCTCTTCATCCTATAGCGTGGTAATAAATCAAGCTATGTTGAGATGGGAAATCTCATTCGCAACTTTAAATTCTCGATGCTAACTTTCTAGTGAATTGTCTTGTTCGCGGTATGTTATTTTCAATTAAAAATAAGATGAACATAAACTAAAATCATTAATACCTTCCTTTAATAAATTTAATTAGCATCAAAATTTCCTAAATATACTTTTTGAAAGTATTGTATGAAGCTATCAATTCAAAAAATCTTTCTATTCTCGATCCAAATCAATATTTTAATATATGTTGGTATAACAGATGCTTTTGGGACAAACGTAAGATTTAAAAAATAGCATATTGCCTTTTTTAAATAAAAGATCACTTTTATATCTTACTACCATTTATTGCTTTATTTCCAACGCCAAACAGCTTGAATAAAATGTAATAGACATACAAATGATTTGGCTTCTGAATAAACTATGCTAGTTGAATTCAATAGATTATTTTCAAAGTCGGTAATAATGTAATGTAGCTTTGGTGAAAAGAGTTCATCAATTTTTGTGAATGCAGATATGTAAGATTCTTGTGATTTGTTATTCATAAGAACATAGCACAAGGGATATGTTCTACCAAGAAAGTATCCATTAATTAAAACAACTTAAATAAACCGTGGTGGTGACACTTTGAAAGTACCGTCGATGAGCCATATTTTACTTTTTAGAATGTACTTTTTTTTAAATTCTGACGCAAATATTACGAACCTTGAAGGATCAAGAACACCACTATCATAACGAAAAAATATTTCTCTGCAAAAATCAAATTTTAATTCTACCGGGATGTCGCTAGTTTCATTTGGAATAAAATGTTGCATGGTGTTTCTTGATTTTTGACGATACCTCTCATATACTAAATCTTGGGCTTTCCTTGAGCATCATTTTTTGATACGCGAACCATTTGCTCCATGACAATCTGCGTTGCCGACATACTAGTTTCTATTGCTTTTTCTTTTATTGCTCTTTATAGCTTTATCTTTGCAATCTTAACATTTTCAGGAGGATGTGAGTGTTCTATAGTAGAGCAAACAAAACCTTCTCACCAAGAATTACAGTTCCCATACACTTTCTTTTCTGACATCTCCATCTTTTTTTATAACCATCTGTTGAATGAATGGTGTAAATAAAGACATCAATGAACAACTGGTCAGCACCTCTTTGTGTTTTTGAATATTCGATTGTCATAAAAATGTAACAAATTTTGATGAGTTTGAGTGCAGCCGTTTTGTTTCATTTGGATCACATCAAACAAGTTTACTTTATGTATTTTATTTATCTCTGTGGTTTTTAAGAAATCTGTTACCAAATTTTTTTATAATTTACTCTAAAATTCATTATAACGTCAGTATCCATAGACTGTAATACACTGGTTGTGTTTGCAGGAAGAAAAAACATTTTATTGTTTTAAAATTTCATTCATATTGAGCTGTGAGGGGCATTTGTCCACCAAAAGACAGATATTTAGACCGGTTTTTTCAAGTTTGGCATCCCATTTCAATAAAAAAAGGTTTTAAAGTTATCCGAGGTTGACAATGAATTTTTATTTGCATAATATTTTACATTTCTCATTTTTTTATTTTTAAAACATGTCGGTCTTGAATATTTCCTAATTATAAGTGGCGAAATCTATTTACATGTCATACTTGCACAAAGTAAAACAGTAAGTATATCTTTTGACATTTTGGTACCTTTAGTAACTTTGCCTTTAAATTTAAAAATTTCGAAGGTAACAAGCGATAAAACAACCATGTTTCATCAGTATTAAATATGTTTATTTCGTCGTAAGATTTTCTGATTTCTATCCATTCTTTATTTAACCACTCTGAAACAAATATAGGGTTGACATCTTTAGACTCTCCAGATATATTACCGAAGACTATTGAGTTCATCTTTCTGAATCTTGGAATTTAGTTCGGATTAATTACATTGAAAATTCTCAATCCTCTCATATTTAGCTATATCATCTGCTTTCAGAGACAAAACTTGCCCGTTATTTGAAATATTTTTTTCCTCTTTGAACTTTGAAGCATTCCAGCAATCGTTTTGCGGAAACTCGCCAACTTTTTCAAATGCGGAAACTCGCGACATTAATTTTGAAAAATAAAAATAAATAAATAATAAATCTTTGTTTAATTATAAATCTTACCATTTGTTAATCTTTTCCAGGATATTAAAAATTCCTTTTATTTTATAAAAATCTTCATGTGTAACAACATCATATAAATTTTATTCTTTTTCATAATTAAGAATTTTAAAGTCTTTATTTCCACCTAGCAATCTTGCTATTCGAGTCCTTGCCTTTTCAGATTCTTTTCGTAAACCGACAATAAATCTTCAAAAGTTTGGGCGTTTCAAAGTCATTAGAAGATTAAGACTTCGATGCCAACCTTCCAGAGAACAAGTAGTGAAAAAAATAGCCTTTTTTATACGCTCAAAAACAGACCAGAAGTTTATGGAGTATAGTGGAGTTTTAATATCGGAGCTTAAATAAGTAGAAATAAAATATTTGTCAAAATCCTTAAATGTGTTAATCAAACCTTTTTCTTCAAATACTTGGATTATAAAAGCATGAGCATCTATTATTTTAGATGGATTTAAATAAGCAAGGTTTAAATACATCCTAAAAATAGACTGCAGATTATTATCTGCATTATACTGTTCTGATAAACCTAGAGTTTGAATTTTCCGCCACAAGCTTTGACCAAAATGTAATGCACAACTAAAGCAAGTAACGTTGCAAAATGAAGCAGAAAAATAATTTATGAATGCTTGATCATAATCGCATATAATATATTCAGGATTAAAACTGTATTTTTCTACAAGATATTTAAAGGCTTTTCCATATGAAGATTGTGATTTTCTAAAGTTAAAATAAATATAAATGGTATATTATTACCTATCATTCTACCTTGAAAAGTAATCAATTGACCAAAAGAATGTGGCGTTAATCAAAAAGTGCCATCAACCATCCAAGTTAAAATTCTATTAATATATGATAAAAATTCTGTATTGAAAAAAATAATTATTATTGAAGTAGATGAAATACCAGAATCGTATTGTAAAAAAGCTGGTTATTAAGTGTATACTTTAGTTCATCTGGAATGTCATTAATTGGCCTGAAATTATAGTTTTCACGCTTATTTCGCAACTTTATGCTATAATCGTTTAAATTAATTAGAGAAGGTATTAATGATAAGGTATCCATATTATGATCTCGAGTAACTGAAGTGTATATCAATAAGATTTTCATTTTTGGTAGTTACTCTTGATTTTATTTGGTTAAGTAAAAGAACTTTTGTGCACTCAGCTAAATTAGTATAACATTTATGTAACTCTCGGTTTAAAATGTTAAGATCTGTTGAAGTTAACAAGAATCCTTGCATTTTCGAATCGAAATCGCCAACGTATAGATTGTAAATTTTTTTTATCCTTATTGTATAATTTATTTTCAAAAATAAGTAAATCTGAACCTTTTTGGGATTTAATAAATTGCATTAATGGAAATCTAAAAATTTTAATTAGGGTTTATTTAAAAGTCGCAAGTTTCCGCATTTGATAAAGTTCGTGAGTTTCCGGCAAACCATGATCTGCTTAATTAGACAAAATTTGCGCGTTAATTATAAAGTATTTTCCTCTTTAAACCTTGAACCATTCCAGCAATTTCTCTTCAATCACAACATATGGTCAATTCTTTACATTTTTAGTTGCTCAAGATCTTGAGCTTATTATACTGACCAATTTTTCTCTTTTATTTTTGATGTTATATATTCCTAATGCAGATACTTTATATGTTCTTGGTAGTGATGCTTATGTTTGCACAGTATCAAGCTCACAGAGTATATTAAATTTTTCCTTAAGCGTTAATGTTTTTCTTTCATATGTTACTCATTATTAAGGCAATAACAAAAATTCTGTTTATCAGTTAATGCTTAAAGGAATTTTTTACATTATAAACTTAAGAAAAGAAGAAATTGGGACTTCAAAATTCGGTTTAAGCGACTTATTTTTAAAGTAATTTCACTTTATATACATTTTTCTTCTGAATGCACAAATTTTTCAAGTTGTTTAAGAATATTATATAGGAATTTATGGATATTAGGTTTTTAGAATTTCAAAAAGATCATTTGTATTTGCAAATGTAAATTGGACAAATTTATCTAAATAAACAATCTTGAATTATCATTAGGAATAAGTTCTGGCGAGTAGGTAGACCAATATAAAAAATAATTATTGTTTGTTAGCAGAAGTTTTATTTCATTTTTTTATTTATGGAATAGAAAATTATCTTGTTGGAATGTAAAAACTGTATTTATAACCATTGTCCATGCAAATTCCTAAAATTCTCATATGAAATTTTAGTAAAACATATGTTATAATTAATTTTTCAGCTCTTTCACAAGACATACATTGCCAAAAATTACAATATAACTTCCAAATTTTACTTGATGTAAGATATAATCAAAAGAATGCCTTTTTACATCTTTTCTTCTAACAAATATTCTTCGATCAGAATCTGAGAGTATATCCACACTAAGATATTTATTTAGTGATAAACATATCATTTTTGAAAACCATAATAATCTGTAACTAATATTTTTTTAAGCTTAAAATTATTACTTATGTTAGTAAACTAAAATATAAACCTTTAGATATAAAAAATTCTGAAATAATTAATTGTAAATTTTTTTTTAGGTTGCAGTTTTATTATTATTACACAGTTCAGCACGACTTATTATGGATATTTTTATTGATATTACACATTAATAATTAAAATTTCTTGCTTTTTAAGTAGTTTAGATCTACCAAAACCTAATTTCAAATTTTAATCATGATTCTTGTGTACTGCTATAATTCTGTAAACTCTTGATTGGTATAAATACATTTTATTTTTCAGAAATATCCTTTTATTTTTAACAGATTTTGAAATCAACAAAATTTATTTTTGGCTATATCTTGAAAGTTAATTTGATATTGCGGTTGATTTTTTACATAGAAAATTAAAATATTTGCTTATGAAACCAAAATTTTAATTTTTGGAACTTTTATAAAATAAAGATATACTCAAGAAGTATATTTATTCTTGGTTTACATAATTGCGTTTTTGTTTATTAAATGTTATGGAATTGTTTTATGGTAAAACTTTTAAAAGTATTTTCTTTTATAAATCCATAAACCGAAATGATGTTTCATGAGTAAATTAGATGGTGATTGAAACCATATATTACATTTTTTTTAAAAAAAATAAGGAAAAGGCCATAATACGATTTATTATTTCTTTAAAATAATAAATTCTTACAAACAACTTAAAATAGTGTAAAAGCAATATGTAATAAATAATTATTCCTTATTTTATTATTTCTTTCTTTTCTGGTTCAAAACTGCCATTTTTCATAGTTTTTGAATTTTAATTTCTTTAGGAATTGTATCTCTAGCTAAAATAGTATTTTCTTTTTTAAGGAGAAATAGCAAAAATCGATTTATTTATTCAAATTTAATACAAGCTAATTAATTAAAAATTTTTATACCATAAAATATAATTATTCTTATTTAAATATAAAAGATACTAGATTTAATCATTTTTAAAAACGAAAGGTATTAACATTATAGTTCAGTGACTTTATATTAAGATATTTTAAATTTTACACCATCAATTTGTAAGATGAGATAAAATACACAGAATAAAATTTTTTATACTCATAAATCGTATCAGTGATCAAAAGTATAATTCTGATTCATTAATAAAACTGAACCGATAAAAGTAAGCAAAATTTTAACGTGTATAAAAATTAAATGTGATAATATTTAGTTCATTATACTACAAAATATTGAGAATAATGAGATTTTTATAATATTAATTAAAATAATAAAATTGGGATATACTTTAAAAAATATTTTTTTCATTTTAGGAAAGTTTTAAGTATAGTACTTATATTAATAACTAAATAAATTAATATAGTTTATTTTAATTTTTATTAAATTAAAAAATTCAATAAATTCTCAAATTTTAAAGCAGTATTTTTAATTGTAACATTATTTAAACTGATTAATAAAAGTATTGAAATATGAATTTAAACCCCTAACTGCTTACCAAATATCTTCATATCTTAATTTCATTTAAGAATATTAATGTAGTCTAAAGAGTTGATAGTAATAAATATATTAGTAGATAAAATATAATATATTAAATAAAACAAGAATAAAAATAAATAATAACTTAATCATCAGACTTAATTAATTTGATCAGATGCATGTAACTTATTTTGCTAGCGTTCTAGTTAGTGTAAAAAAAATAAAATATGTTATTTGAAAAAATAGGCATAAAATCAAGAAAAAATCAAGTTAAGGCAAAAAATTATTAGTATCAAAGGAACAGATAAACTAGGAAATATCATGTTGAGACAAAATATTTATGCTTTCAAAATTTATGACTGATTCGTGTCTAAATCTAAATAAATAAATAATTTTACTTATTGTTAAGATTTATTATCAATTATTTTGAGTTCATGAAAAAGAGTCTAAAAGGGAAATTTATATGTATATATTATGAATAAAACCAATAATTCAAATTTAGTCTTTAAATAATATGCAAACGATGATTTTACGATATTTTTCTAAAAAATATAAAAAAGTCATATTTATAATACTCGCTTGATATAAAACTATTAAATAAGCTTTGAGAAGTAATTGGTACTATATATTAATATTTTATGATGAATTTATTATCAGAATTTGGTAATCTTATCGTTCTTTGAATAAAAATCTTACAATAAATAACTGAATGTTAGAAAATCCCATGTAAATAAAATAATAAATTTTTTAAATCTTTATCTGACACATTATTATAAGATATATTGATAAAATAACTATTTTATTTAAATTTATATAAATACGTAAATTATTATTTATATATTGTTTTTTTAATCATATAAACTAAATAAAAATGAATATATATATATAAATTTGAAAATATTGAAATGATTATATAATATATATTTTAATGATCCAGAAATCAATATCTTTGAAATTTTTGATTTTGTATAGATTTATGAATGAAATATCATTGTTATAAAATTTTATCACACAAGATAACTTGTATGATATTGTAGTTTTTCGGTTAAAATATGGGTAAGGAATCTCTTTTTATTAATTATTTTTATTAATTATCTGTTGTCAATAATAAATAAAACCTTTATAAAATTATAAGAACTAAAAAATATTATAGAAATAAGATGAGAATTGTCAAAAAATTAAAAATCAAAGTATCTAAATTATAAACTTATTAACATAATTTTTGATTAATATGGTATTTTTTAAAGTGTTTATAAGAAATTGGTTCTTATATGCTCCCGTTTAGCTTATAAATATTTTGACTTTGTTCCCTTCTTTTGCTTAAAGTTCCTAAAAGATATTTAAGTTTATTATGTAAAGAAACTGAATCTTAAAATTGATTACATTTATTCTGAAATATGTATATATTATTGCTCAAGGGATAAAAATAATAAATATTAAAAGTTTTAGTTTAAATTTAGCTGTAATCAGAATCACAATATATCACCTAGCTTATTTAATATGTTAATAATATGCTTTAAATTAGTATTAAAATTTGTTATAAAGACTTGTTTCACTAATTTGAATTATTATTTTTCTGAATGACAATAAAAAATAATGAAAAAATAACTTGATTGAATTTTTTTTTATTTATATCATTTAAATATACAAATATATGGATCTTGAAATTTTTACTATGTAATTAAAATTACTTACTAATTAATAATTTTAAAATTATTAGTTAGAAGAACTCTAAAAAATTAATAATTAGTTTGATATACAATTTGAAAAATTTATTTGAATTCATAATGCCAATTTTATATCAATATAATATTAAATTAAATGAATGGTATTATTTATAGATAAAATCTTGAATTTTTCAATTGATTATTTAAAATTAACTTAATATGTAGTCAAGTAGAAAAGTTATGTAAATATCGTTTTCTAATAATTAATTATAATAAATAGTTTAAAATACAAATTTTAATTTAATGAAAGAATAATTAATTTAAAATGATGATATTTTTTAATAATTAATTTGAATAATGAGGCTTTTTATAATTAATTTAAATACTGATGTTTTTTAATAATTAATTTAAAATAATGATGTTTTTTAATAATTAATTTAAATAAGGCGCTTCTTCGGAATCCCCCCCGTTATCAAATTATACTATAAAAAAAACAAAAAATAAAAATAAAAAATAAACTTTAATCACCTGGATAAATTTAAATTACAACTCGAACAAACATAATAAAATTGTTTTTAAATCTTTCTCTACACATAAATTCCGTTAAATGACTCTCTAGCGTTGAGCGATGGGTTCCACATCTTTTTTTATGTTCTAGTTTAACTCGTTGCCAGTAACTTTCAACATAATTCCTAGTGGCATTACTTGAATAGTCAACAAACTGACCAATAGAATGGTTCACTGTTTTATGCTGGTAACCAAAAACGTTTTAATTGGCATATACTCTTGCCTTGTCTGTTGTAATAGTTGATCCAGGTATAACATACTTCTGTATCAACGGTAACAAAACTTCTCGTGTTCTGTTTTCTACTGCAACACACACC
>CAKKLC010005677.1:55772-66283 GCA_918559645.1 Ceratonova shasta | reverse complement strand
TGGCTACATTTAAAAAGATTTTTAAAAGAAAAGGGAACATATAGAACTCCACACCAATGGGAATATATATGCGAATATTTATTTAGAAAAAAATTTGATGATACTTTTGAAAAATTATTAGAATACATTAATATATCATATCCTGTATAATTATTTTGCGCAGGCGTAAGGGACCCCAAAACTACATTCTTACCATAAAATTTACCTTAAGATCGCGCAGACAGGGCAAACTAAGGCTAACTTGCACTTTAGGCTATCGAATGCGACTGCGCGAATAAAGAGGAAAAGATTCACATATTGTACAAAGTACGATCGCGCCAAAATGGAGGAAAATCATTTTAATATTCAGAATATAGATTCTATGAATATGTTCGATCTAAATGATTTAAAAAAGTTGACAACATTGACAATTGAAATTCTTCAGAAATTGCATTTAATACCAGTAATTAGAACATGTTCAATTTGCTCAATTTTAATGTATTTGCAAAAATTCAGCAGATGCATTGATGGATTTACATTTAGGTATTCCAAATGCAAAAAGCGCATTTCCATTAGAACGAGAAACATTTTTTGACGGATCACATTTAACACTTTGTCAAATATTTTCGTTAATTTACTTGGAAGTTAAGAACATACTTATGACTGTAATTGAATTAATGAATTAATTAGATATAACATCAGAACGCACAATTGTTGATTGGTCTAATTTTGTTATAGAAGTGTATATTGAACACTTAAATATTTTGAGAGAAAAAATTGGTGGGCCAGAAATCGTAGTTTAAATAGACGAATCTAGGATTTCAAAATAAAATACAATGTTGGTCGTATTTTAGTGAGCCAAAATGTGTGGGTTTTTGGTGGGGTGGACGAAAAAAATAATGTATTTATGGTTATAACTGAGTTAAGAAACCAAGATATATTAAATCAGATTATATTAGAAAATATAGAATTCGGATCTTATATTGTCACTGATGGATGGAAAGGTTATACAAAGCTCACAGAGTTAGGTTTCCAACATGATATTGTAATACATGATAGAATTTCTGTTAATCAAAATGGATTCCACACTAATAAAAAGGAGGCGGTTTGGGGAGCTGTGAAGAGAAAATTTTGTTATATTACAAACAAGATACCAAAAATGATCAATTCTTATTTGGCGAAATATATATTTGAATAAAAATTCGCAGAAAAATGATTATCTGAATTTATTAAAACTATTAATATGATTTATTTATTTTAAAATTCTTAATAACTTACCTCTTTGTTCGCGCAGTCGCATTTGGGTGCCTAAAGTGCAATTTAGCCGCAAACTAGCAGATAAGCAGCAGCTACATTTTTTATAAAAAAAATTATTTTTTTTCACACATTAGCTGTGGCTTAATATAACTCCTAATAACAAAGACTAGAACACATTATTCTGTACAGAAAAATTCCAAGTTGTAAAATATGCAGAGGAGGATAACAGCAGGCAGACCTCTAGATTATTTAATTTCAACGAGAAGCAGATTAGGGAATGAATAGGAGAAAAGGAGCTTTTGCTAGTTTAGTATCCACGCAGCTTCTCCAGAAGATAGAAAAATATACTTTGGGCATAATTGGAATAGGTGCTTAAGAACTGGGTCTCCATAGAAAGAAATAAAGGGATGTATTTTCAGTTACTTCCATAAGAAGAAAGGTTTTAATAATTGTACAAAGTATTAACTCTGAAAAGGCGGTCAATTATAAAGTAGGCCTTAGTTGGTTCAATAAATTTATGAAACGCAACAGACTGATCGTGCGAGTTAAAACATTAGTTGGCCAAAGACTTTCAAAATTTTGGAAAATCAAGGCTACTGAATTTTTGAAATATTGCAGGGAAAAGAAAGAGGTTGAGAGCGTAAACACTTAGGCAATATTGATAAGGTCCCGGTGAGATTTTTTTGTCCAGCAATAGAACAGTTGATCAAAAACGAGCCAAGAGCATCAGAATTTTTGTCATTGGAAATGAAAAAATCTAATTCATGGTTATGTTTTTTATAAGTGAAGATGCTTGGAAGCTCCCTCCATAAGTGATATTTTAAAGAAAGACGTTTCCGATAAAAGAGAAATAATTGTTAAAGTTAATTAAAAAGGCTAGGTAAATAATGAAATTATAAAAGAATGTTTTTATGAGGTTTGGAAGAAAAGGCTTGGTTCTTTTTTTATTGCTGTGTCATTGCTGATTTTTGACTATGCATGATTTTATATAACTGACGAGATTAAAGCAAAATTAAAATTTTTTTTTACAATTGGCAGGGATACCAGGTTGTCTGAAAAAACTTTAGCAACAAATGGATCTCTCATTCAATCGATTATTTAAATCAAAATTTCAAGAAGAGTGAAATAGGCGGATTTCAAATGAATAACACATTTAATCACAAGAGGTGGTGAAATTTAAAATGCAACTTATAGTGAAGTATGTCAATGGATCATTATATCATTGAATGAGGTGACAGTAGATTGTGTTAAAAGTAATTTTTAAAAAGCCAATATTTTTAATATTAGAAAGAAGAAAATTATAATAATGAGATAGTTGAATCTCGAGATGAATTGGTGGTTGACTTAGATAGCATTGGTAATACCAAGGAATTTGATCGCGTTAAATAAACATTATAAAATTAATTTTTATATTATCGAAAATCGCGTAAATAAGCCGAAGAACAGTATTATTTTGTTAAAGAAACAACTTTTTTTCTACCTAAGCTTCAGTTTATCTTCGCCATTTTTAGAATGTTTTCAAAAATGGTCTTGTTATTTTGATCTTTGTGATATGCGGTAACTTATGAATATGGGATATATAGATATTATAAACATTCTATATTTGAATAATTGGTGGGTAATTAAAAACTATAAAATTTATAAATAAAGTTAAATCATTTTATCGTAAATGTATTGATTGTGTTTGTTAAATAAACATAAAATTAAATTTTGAAAATTAATTTATAAGTTATTCAAGATTATTCAGTTTATTTCAAGTAAAGAATCTAAATAAAAATGATAATTTTTTATTATAAAACTATATTCATAAACTGGTGCTTCAGAATCATAAATTTCCGATCTCTATTTGAAACTTAAATAGGAAAAAAGGTTTTTGTTAATAGAATAATTAAAGATAAAAAAGTGATTTATTATTTTTATTTCAAAATTTCAATAAAACGATTCCAGAATAAAATTTTAAACCATAATATCTATTTTTTGAGTTCAGAAGGATCCGTAAATAAACAAGGATTGAAACGAGGTAAATAGCAAAGTATACTTACTGGAAAATTCTAATATTTATACTTATAAAAATATTTACATTAAGAAATTGTTGTTTATTTTTATGTGCTAAACTTATTAGGATCCTTAATATTAAATATAACCAAAATAAACTATTGAATTAGGATATAACTAAGATTTGCAAAAATTTCTTTTAAAATTTAAAAGAATTTTTATTCTTTTAGTCTAGATTTATAAATATTTGAACACACAAATAGATAAATAAATAACAGGATTTTTTTATGTGATCCAAAATTATGAATTTATTAAAAGTTTAATTAAATTTTTTATTCTAATTTCTCATCGAACTATCTTTCAATTTTCGGACCGGACCATTTTTTTACATGTTTTTAAACCGAGTATATTTTTTTCCTTAATAGGGAATTTTTTCATACTTTCTCTAAATTTCCTGTATTTTTATATGAATCAATGAAAACGATTCTTCTAAAAAAAGAGTCTAGGATTCTTTTGTAAGTTTATTAATAATAATCAAATCAATTTTCTTAATGTTATATTTTAGGTTTGAAACAGACGGTTCTAAAAAATTAAACAAAAATTTTATGTATGATGAATTTATTTGTTTTATTGTTTGCTAGACATGTTTTTCCTAGTGCTTTCATAAAATTCCATCTTATGATGTTTTATTCGGCTACATAATTGTCTTTTATAAACTTTAAAAATTTACTCACATATTTATTATAAAAACTTTAATAAAAAAATTTTATATTATTTTATATGCTTCAATTACATCTTTAGATTTTAAAAAAAGTAAGCGAAATGATTAGACTATAATTTGTATTAAAATCAGGATTTTCTATATATTCAATAGCTACCTTATTAATATTTTAAATTTCTACAAAAAATTTCTCCTTCATGAAAAAGACAATAATTAATTTTAATTTTAAGCATTTTTGATTGAAATTGAATTATAGTTTTGTTTTTCAAAATCAATAATTAAATTTTTAATGGTAAAATTGGCAATGAGAAATTTTATTTTAGTAGTATTTTAAAGATATAATATTTGTTCTTTTGATATAAACAAAACTAAAATCGTTGGAACATATGCAATGAAAGTTAGTGTGTAAATTTAAATGGATTCTTGTAAAGCTGATTTAAAAGTTCCGTTACATATCATATTTTTCAAAGAATTAAACAATATAATCGATCTATCTGATACATTTATTCCTTAATTATATAGGATAAATTTAGATTTTTGTATGATTTGGAAATAAACCCCGGAATATTAATATTATTTGATTTAAAAATTAAGACTAATTTTTTCTTATTAAATAATCAAAATGAAATAAAATAAAATCTTATAATACTGTTAAGATCTTTAAACTATTCAGGAATTATTTTATTATTTTTTAAATTATTTCTTTGTGATAAATTCATAAATGAATATGATTTTTAGTAAATTTAAGTTTTTTGGTCTTTATCATGATGTATAAACCTTTGCAAACATTTTCAATAAATCTTCAAAAATTACATATCATTAGTTTTCTTGCAAAATAATATATGAAACCTTAGCAAAGTAAATTCTTTTTCCGTCTTTTCAACTTTATAATTTCTAAATTCTATTAAGTTTATCTTCCATAAGGTTTCAAAAACTTTTACTTTTCCGTAGAAATTTTTTGCAGAAAATTTCACTTTTGTACAATTTTCATCAAATGTATTTTTTTTTCCTAATTTATTTAGATCTTTAAAGTGAAGTATAACAGAAAGAAAGTATTGAATACAAGAATTATACAAGTTCTATTTTATTTATATATAATTTAAAAAACAACTTGAATAATATTTGGTTTCTAAATTAAAAATTAATAAATTATGCTTTAAAAAAGAACGTATTTTCGGAATTACTCAAATTTATTCCTATCTTTCAATCTAAATATTTTTAAAATTATAAATTTTTGTCTTTTCAACAAATTATATAACTCTATCACGTTAAGATATTGAATTAAGATATCAATCGCTTTTATTATTTTACACTTACACTTCTTTAAAATTTTTCTAATTATTTTCTAATAACAAAAATTAGTTCCTGTCAGTCATAGTCCATTTTATTAAAAAAATACAAGGATTTAAATATTAAACAATTTTTGCTGGCTTTAAAATAACATGCTTCTATGTAGATGTCCTTTATCCAATAATAAAAGTATCTATAAGTAATTGCATCAATTATTTAAGAAATTCGGCTGTTATAGCAAGAAAGCTAGCTTGTAATGAATTTTACGTTCTCATAGCATCGGTAACTTGTTCCCGTAACAAGGATAGGACCCAATCCAGATGCATCAACAAAACCTGTATTTCTTATAAAAAATATGAGTATAAGGCTCAACTAAGTGTTTGACGGTTTTAAGATTAATCTTAGAATAGGGCTCAAATTTTTATGGAAGTGGGTGTACTATTTAAGATACTAATGGAATTTCAGAAACGGATGTTAACATAATAATAATAATGAGTTTTTATAATAAATTAAGATTTTTCTGTAAAAATTACCACACATTGCCACTATTTTCGGTGCGAGGATCAGGTATCGTCTGTCGAATAGTCGATAGTATGTTTCGACATAAATCCAAATATAATTGTGGTAAGGCGTTGGATAAGGAAATTAGGTTTTTCGGCATAGCAGATACTAGTTATAGTCCAACCAAGTTTTGCATGCAAATTTTATAAGATCGATCTGCAAAAACTTTAAAAACGATTGTTCAGAGAGTTTTTTGCACAGAAACGATAATTCATTCTGATCAATGGTGGGCCTATAATGCGTCACAAAATAGTTGATTTAGTCATCATACATTTAATCACAAATTATATTTTGTTGACCCTAATATCGGTATTAATATCCAGTCAATAGAGAATTTTGGAAAAAAAAAATGTTATTAAACAAAAAAATGGACTGCAAGATGAAAAACTCGATCTTTACTTTGAAGAATGGATATGGAAATAAAATGTATTTCAAAAATTTGGAAATTTATACTGGATTCAATTAAAATTAAATATTTTTAAAATTTTATATTTTGGGGTAAAAAAAACAAATATTGTCTGAGAGAAGGGAAGACAAGCTTCAAAATACCTCACAAAATTGGAAGAAAAAAGGCTGACAGAGAAATGTGGATAATCATAAACTCCTTTTGAACAATGACAAACTGCATTTGTGAATAACCAAAATTTGTCTAGAACAGGTTATTCCAAACTATTTTACTCAGAATAAGTTTCTTACTGAAACAACGCTCATAAAAAAATTAATTTGTATGTACTAGGTGAGGGCCTTTATAGAATATTGTTTATAAAATTTCAAATCTTAAAAAGATATTTTTTTAAAGAATGTAGTATTCCATGTAAAAATTTTAAAATTATACATTTGAATAGTTTCTTTGAAGGATCTAGACTTGATTTTAAAATTATTTTTAAAACCATGTATAATTATTTATACGAGTTACCTATGGGTATATAGCTTACGAATTCCAAAAAGAAAGAAATGCAGTTGTGGAACATTACAGTGTTATTTATGAAGTCATTTGTTAATTAATTACTGATATTAGTCAACAAATTGGTGACTTAAATACTGTTGGATCCCCAAAAATTGTCAAAATCTAATAAAGTTTCTTTTTCAAATAAAAATATAACCTAAGAATAACTCATTAATCAGCAATGTTTGATAGCTGGAATTGTAATGGGTACTAAAAATAAATTTATATTTCCAGTTGAAAATCGAAATACGGATACTATTATAACTTCAATATCCAAAAATGTTCTTACTGATACACTTATTTATACAGCAAATTGGAATGAATATTGTAACACTGTTTACAGACTTGTTCAATTTGGACATTAAATAGTAAATCACACCTAGAACTTTGCAAATCATAAAAATCAGTTGTTTATACGCAAAATATAAAGGAATTAGGATCTAGATTAAAAGATTTTTTTCAAAAACAAGAAGATATATTCCAGGATCCAAATTATGTATTTCTTATTCAATTTCTATGACAGTACAAAATGGTTATGGTTTTATAACCTGAATTAATAATTATTCTTCAATTTTTATCAGTCATTTATTTTAATAAAATGTGGTATCACTGACATTGACCAAAAAATCTGCATAAAGACTAATGATATTCGATTGTTTTTTATTAAGACTATTTATCCAATAAATTACATTTTCATATTGATTTACGTTTTTATGTTAAAATTAAAGAAGGATAAAATTTCCTGAAATCCATAAATTATTGTTTTATTTTTACATATTTCTTTGATGATAATCAAAATTGCTGTTTTTGGATCTTGGATTTAATCTATCTATAATTTTTTTGGATGAAATATATACATGATAATACAAATTTCTTATTTAAAGTCTGATTGATTTTTTTAATAAGTATTTTTATTTCATAACAGTATTTCTTTTATTTTAGTAAGCATTTCAGCTCCAAAAGTTGTAACCTCTTGTGAGTTAAATAAATTGAACAATAAATTCTAATTTTTGAAACAATATGATTGAAAATAAATCTTTTTAATGAAATTTAATTATCATGTTACTTTATGTATGATCTTTAAACTATTTGCCAAATATTCCTAAAATATTAATCTAATTTAAAATTATATATTTAAAAAAAATTATTTTGATGTAATCTTTAGACATTAAATAAAGAACTAAAAACAGCAGTATTCTTTTTCTAATATACCGAACCAAGATTATATCAACTATGTATGGATAGATTCATTATTTCTTTTAAACATATTTTTTGTAAAATTATCAAAATATTTATATTTTTTATCATATATTAAAAGAAATAACAAATTTATTTAAATCAAATTGTCATTTTTAATTTAAATAAATACAAATATGAAAGTGAAAAGTTTATAATTTAAAAAAAAACTGATTAGCTTTAAATGTACAAAATGTAGAAAATGTAGAATATTTTGAATGTAATTTTTTATTTTTCAGGTATTTTTAATGTTTACAAATTTTATATAAAATAATTATAGAATATTTTTCATTTATTGGATTTTTATTTCATATCTTTATTTGTCTAAAGTGTACTTTAGTGTTGGTGTAGTTGACTTGCATATAAAACCTATTTTATTTTTGTGAATGTATAATAAGTATAGCTTATATAAAATCAGATAATATTTTCCTGAAAATATATTTTATTTTTATAACATTTATGAATTTTGGTTTTTACTAATATTTTTATATTTTATTTGTTATTATATGGGTATTGCCTGAATTTTATTAGTATACAAATATTTTGTTATTATAAATAAACTGTCATTTAAAAGTAAAGTATTTTAGAATTGCTACTTTCATTGGTTATTACAGCAATTTATTATACCAATAACTCAACGCTTACTTTTTCTCATAATTAATAGCCCCAAAAATATTATCTTCACTATTATTTTCAAAAATCCTAGAATTTTCATTTGAAAGTATTTTTATTTTTTGTTAGCTTTCATTTTTGCCTTAATAAATTAAAATATTCGAAAAAATGTTCTTAAAGGAATTTTTAGAAATCTAAATTAGTTTATTTTAGCCTGATTTCAAGATTACTCATTAAATATATATTTGATCTTAAAACATAAAAAATTGATATAAAAACTATAATTAAAACCTTCCACAAAAATAAAAGAAAATCTCATAAATTTAATTGTTTGTATTGGTTAATTCTAAAGATAAACTTATTTAAAACTTACATATTGTAGTTTTTTCTGCAATTTCTCAATTCTTTTTTATATTTTTTGAAATAATTATATAATAGAATAACTGTTATGATATATTTTTACAATTTATCAACTTAAAAAATTAGATTATCGATGTATTTGGTATGTTTAATATGGGAAGGAATCAAAAGAAATAAGATACACATAATAGTTTAAATTATTTTACTGAACAGAATTTCTTGTGTATCAAATATACATTAGCTCTTCGTCCATTTGATCTAATTTATGTATAATCATTTTACGTAAAATTAAAACTCTTTTTTCTGGACATTTATGCAAGTGCTAAAAATTTAAATCAGATATTTAAAAATATTTGTTAAAATGATTCATATTTTTAACAAGATTATTATTTTATGAACTAAAAAAATCTTCATTATTTTAAATTAGGTGTAGATGGATCAAAACTGATGATTAATTTAATCATATCAACAAACAAACTTATATATTAAATTATTACTATTTCTTTTATAAAAATTATATTTTCGGATTTTAATGACTGTATCTACATCTTATAATTAAAAAAATATATTATTTGTTAACTCAATAGCTTTTTAAGTTGATATTGACATTAAAATCTTTCTTTAAAGGAATTAGTACCTTTTATTCTTTGAAAGTAACACATAAAATTCTGTGATATATTTTAGCATTTTGAGAATTATTAAAGTAAAAGGTAAGAATGTGCTTTGGAAGCCGTGCGCTTGCGCAAACACTGTTTATTTTAGAATTAATTGAACTTATAAGTAACAAAGATTCATTAGATTCCTTTTGGAGAACAAAAAATTATTTAATTGAAACGCTGTTTGTGAATACTGCTTCACCAATATGTCAATAGTATCACACCACAACATAGGTAAGAAAATTTGGCGTTGTTCTTTAAAAGAATACAGAAAAAAGTTTTCCATCAGATCTGGATTATTCTTTTCCAATTACCACTTGAGTTTAAAAGATCTTACACTAATACTTCATCTTTGGTCAAAAAGAGATCCACAACGGCTTATATTATCTGAATATAATTTTAATGATAAAACATTAATAGACTGGTTTAGATTTATCAGGGAAATATGTATTACATATGTGCTATCAAATTTTACAAGAGCAAATAGGCGGGGTTGGTTCTATTGTCGAAATTGATGAAACCTTAATTGTAAGAAAAAAGTATGGAAGAGGTAGAGCGTTGGAATAAAAATGGATATTTGGAGGAGTACAAAGAGATACAGGACACAGCAAGTTCTATGTAGAATTTGTTTCTGATAGGAAAAAAAAACGTTGGAGTAAATAATATTGAGAAAAATCGCACCAGGAACTACAATTTATTCTAATGGTTGGGCTGCATATAATGGACTAAACAACTTAGGATATTTACACAGGGTAATAATACATGAAGACAATTTTGTGTTTCCAGATGATGAAACTCTCCATACACAGAATGTGGAGAATTTTTGAGTTTATTTAAAAAGATTTTTTAGGAAAAAGGCACATATAGAAGCCCACATCAATAGTAAAATATGTGAAAA
>CAKKLC010005677.1:36540-46555 GCA_918559645.1 Ceratonova shasta | reverse complement strand
CTTACTATATCTTGATCCGTTATAATATTAATAAATAAATTTATTTATATCAATATAATATCATTTTTAAAAATCTTAGAGTTTTATAAAATAGCCCATTAGTTGATCCATTATAATAATAATTAATAAATTGAATTGATCCATGTAACAATATAACAAAAAATTTTTTAAAATCTTTTAATTTTAAAAAAACTGTCCATTAGTTGATCCATTATAATAATGATTAATAAATTTAGTTGAATCGAATATATTAATGTATAATTCAAATTAACTTTTATTCATCTTTTCATTTTTTACTGCCAAAATTTGATACATTATTCAATTATATATATATATATTATTAAGAAAAATCAATTTTTTATTTTATAATACTTACTATATCTTGATCCGTTATAATATAAATAAATATATTTATTTATATCAATATAATATCATTTTTAAAAATCTTAGAGTTTTATAAAATTGCCCATTAGTTGATCCATTATAATAATAATTAATAAATTGAATTGATACATGTAAGAATATAACAAAAAATTTTAAAAATCTTTGAATTTTATAAAACTACCCATTAGTTGATCCATTATAATAATGATTAATAAATTTAGTTGAATCGAATATATTAATGTATAATTCAAATTAACTTTTATTCATCTTTTCATTTTTTACTGCCAAAATTTGATACATTATTCAATTATATATATTATTAAGAAAAATTAATTTTTAATTTTATAATACTTACTATATGTTGATCCGTTATAATATTAATAAATATATTTATTTATATCAATATAATATCATTTTTAAAAATCTTTTAGTTTTATAAAATTGCCCATTAGTTGATCCATTATAATAATAATTAATAAAGTGAATCAATATATATATATATATATCTAACAAAAAATTTTAAAAATCTTTGAATTTTATAAAACTACCAATTAGTTGATCCATTATAATAATGATTAATAAATTTAGTTGAATTGAATATATTAATGTATAATTCAAATAAACTTTTATTCATCTTTTCATTTTTTACTACCAAAATTTGATACATTATTCAATTATATATATTATTAAGAAAAATTAATTTTTAATTTTATAATACTTACTATATCTTGATCCGTTATAATATTAATAAATATATTTATTTATATCAATATAATATCATTTTTTAAAACTTTGAATTTTATAAAGCTGCCCATATGTTGATCTATTTTTAATATTATTAAAAAAATTAAACCAAATAATAAATTCATTTGTAGTAAAAATTCATTATTAAACTCTTATTTTATAAAATTTCTTATATATTCACCATTATAATACTAAAGGATAAATTTTTAAAAATAAATAATACAAATTATTTAAAAAAAATCCACTTTAATAAAACTGCTTATAATTTGACACTTTAATTTATTATTGAGTGAATTAAACTAAATTGTTATCACTTTATTCTATAATTTAATTTAAATCATAAATCAATATTTGTTTAACTTTATTAAATGAATTTTTATAAATTTGGTACTTACAAATTTTTTAATGAATTGAAACAAAATAATAAAATTTTATTATTTTTTCAACCCTAAATTTAAATATGAATACTTCATAACCTTTATATAAAATCATCTTATCATAAAATAATAATCTTATTATTTCTTAATGGTATTTATTAATTTTACAAGTACAAATTAATCCTTATATAAAACTATTAATAAAAACAACCTTCAGCCTAATCTTAACACAATATAACTAAGGATTTTATTAAAATTAAATCTAATTTTGTCACGTATATTTTGATGTTTATCAAATTACCATAAATTTAATACAAAGTACTTAAGTGTTAATTTTTTAAAAAATTCTCAATGACAAGTTCTTCTATTGAAATTTTAAAAAATGATCTGGAAAAGTTATTAGAAACATGTCCAAAAGAATTGGTAAAAATTGTTTGACCTTAAATAGCAAAGTGAATGGAAACAAAATTTTGATGGATTTTTAAATTTATTTGAAAACTATAAAAATGAAGTTAAACTAGATTGGGATAAAATTGTTTTACCTGACGAAAAAACTGTAAATATTGTTATAATAAACTGAAATTTTACTTTCTTATTAAACTATATTTAGATAGTAGAATATAACACTCTTGAAAATGTCCAACCGTCAAAAGATATGCTAGATAAGCTAGTTGTGATTAAGTTAAATGGTGGCTTGGCTACAACTATGGGTTGTGTTGGACCAAAAAGCTTAATTAGCCTTAGAAATGATATGACATTTTTGGATATAACAATACTACAACTTGAAGTAAAAATAAAATTTTTTATGTAGATTCTAAATAAAAAATATAATACTTCAATCCCCCTTGTTCTTATGAACTCTTTTAATACTGAAGCAGAAACGCAAAAAACTCTTTACAAATACAAAAGCTTTAAGACTCCTTGTTACTGTTTCATGCAAAACCAATGCCCAAGAATTGATCAGGAATCTTTAAGACCAATAGCCGATAAGGTTGAAATTTCAAATAATGAATGGTATGATATTTTTATTTTAGGTGGTATCCACCAGGTCATGGAAATTTTTACTATTCATTTTATAACTCTGGTTTATTGGATAAACTTTTGAGTCAAGGAAAAACAATTTCGTTTGTTTCCAACATTGATAACTTGGGAGCAACAATTGATTTTAGTATATTTATTTGATTATTTTAAAGATATTTTAAATTTGGCCATTTCAAAAGAGGGAAATATTCATAGAGATTTTATTATTGAAGTTACCGACAAAACAAAATCAGACATTAAAGTAAACTCATTATCTTATAATTTAGGGTGGGACCATCATTGAGTATGAAGGAAAAGCAACTTTGTTAGAATTAGCTCAAGTTCCAAAAAATCATGTAAATTTCTTAGAAATATTCTACAGGTGGAAGATTTTAAATCAGTTTCAAAGTTTAAGTATTTTAATTTCACAAAATAAGAATATTTAATACAAATAACCTGTGGATTAGATTAGAGGCTATCAAAAAATTAATTATTGAAAATAAGATGAATTTGGACATAATTGTGAACCGAAAAGTAAAAAAAATGGATATTTTAGTGCTTGGAAAATGGAAGGAATATCATCCAACTGGAGACAGCTATTGGAGCAGCAATTAAAAATTTTAATTGTGCAATTGGAGTAAATGTACCAAGGTATAGATTTTTACCTGTCAAAAACAATTCTGATTTGTTTTTAATAAAATCCAATCTTTACAGTTTGACTGATGGAACATTAAAAATGAATGATAAAAGGCAATTTAAAACCACACCATACGTTAATTTTTCTGGAGAATATTTTAAAAAAGTAAAAAATCAAGTAATTATAGGTAAGTGATTTCTTATCAAGATTTGAATCAATCCCAGACATTGTTGAATTGGATCATTTAACAGTTTCAGGTGATGTTACTTTTGGCTCAAATGTAACATTAAGAGTAAAATAAAATAATATAAAAGGGTACAGTAATAATAATTTCTCATCATGGAGAAAGAATTGATATTCCTTCAGGAGCAATATTGGAAAACAAAATTGTTTCAGGAAATTTAAGAATCGTATCTCATTAAATAGTGTTTGGTAATTTTGATTTTTTGAAAAAAGTGATCATATTATTTTTAACTTATATAAAAATGGACCATTTTATATAAAATGCCATTTTTTATATTTTTTAATAATTATAAAATTTGACCAATAACGGGTTTATTAACTTTATTTTTTTGTTACTCGGTAAGTTTAAACAAGTAAATAGGTATATTGACAATTATTATATAAAATTGATTTATAAGGGTGCAAAGTATAATAATTTTCGAATCAATACGCAAATTTTCACTATAAAAAATTAAAAATTAAATTTTAATTATATCGATGATTTCTTAAAAGTTTGGACTATAAAAATTATTTTTAAACATAAATTTGTTCAAAAATTCTGGTATAGATCCTCCATTTAATCCTTTCATCTGTTTTATCAGCAATTTTATTTTTTTCCAAGTAGATTCAAATTTTTGCGTATTTGATTGTGAAATTGGATCAACGAAATTTTGAGTATGATTAACCATAAGATGCTCAGAAAAAAATTTCTAAATTCCAATAAGCTCTCAAACTATTACTGTGAATAATAGATCCAGAATAACAAACTTGTTAAATTATGGGAACCAAAGTATTTCGAGTTCGATCATTAACAACTTGTAGAAAAACTTTTGCAGGAGCATATGCAGTGTCTGCAATGCCAAAAACCCAAATTTTATTTTCAGGATAGCATCCGACGTGGGTTTTAGGCTTATGTCTAAATAAACTCTCGTAAATTTCACAGACCACGCCGTTTATGACAAGTTGAACTAGTGTAGTGTAAAATAATTTCCGCATACGGAACGGAGTTTAATAACAACACGTTTTAAAGTGTCATGTAAACAATTAACTCGAGTCAAAATAAAATTCGAATTCATCGGCGTTTTTTGAACCATTTCCACAAAATTTTGTTAAATCATTTAGTTGAATATTTAAATGACTGAAAAAAGAATTTTTAACGCACTGAAATATATTTTTTATATTTCAAACAATTTTTGTTTATGCAACACCATCTGAATTTCTTTTGTATTAACCAAAATTAAACATTGAATAACAGTTGCTACATGGTTTTGTTGTTGGAATCACACCTTTTCTTCTTCAACAAGCTAAAAAATTTTGAATTGCGATCATCGCTTCTAAAATTTCTCGTTGCATTGAGTATATAGTTTTTCTCTTTAAATATTTATAAATTATAATAAAAAAATCAACACGCGAATTTACCCCCCCCCTGGTAGGAAAATTTTTGTTTGATCCTAATTTTCTTAATGGACATATTATTTGATAAATTAAAGCTATTTTCTTATCTTTATAAATAAAATTTTACATAATGTTTATTTATTATTTAAAAGAATAACAATAAATTAAGATTAAAATATATCATAATAGTTCTGATTTGATAATTAGGAATATGAAAAAAATATCAGTGAATATAAACTATCTATTATTTTATTTTTCATAATTGCTAGATGAAATATAGTTTGATACTTTTGGATTTGTTACTGATTATTTTATTATAAAAAATATATAAAATCAAGTATATTGTTGTTTCATTAATAATTTAATAAAGATATGGTAAAAAATTTTTTAATATTTACGTTTAGATGTGTAAAAGTCAAAATATTAGTTTGCTTGATGATTTTGAAAATAAAAAAATTAAAAATAAAGTTAATTTTTTTAACGAAAACGAAAAATTAAAAAAAACGAAAAACTAAAAACTTTTTATTCTTTTTTCTGTACAAAACAATCTGTTATTTTGTTATTTCCCGATTTATTTCTTTTCGATGCCATTTTATCAATAAATATATAAATCAAAGGAAGACACTCCAAAAACCTAACACAACAAATCTTTTCGAGCATATTTAAGTAGTGTATTGGTTTTCAGTACCAATAATATAATATTTTTGTTTCTGACTCTTGTTATCATTCAATATAATCACCATGTTAAGATTCCTGGATCACAATATATCCTTATATTTTAAAAATAAAAGCATTATTTTTACTTTCATTAAAATCAATTCCTTCATTAAGTGGTAATTGCTGAATGTTCATATCATATTTTTTTACTATAAAATGGGTTTTTAAAGTTAATTTCAGCTTTTTTTATACAGTTTATGATTGTAATAGTTGTTACTTTAATCCATATTGGAATTATAATAGGAATGCTATAAGATGAATTAAATTTTTGCAGAACCTGCTTTATCTCAATATTTTCATTTTAAAAAACCATTTTTCGAAGAAAATATTTTTTATAATTACTTTTAAAATGATGAATAACAGCTTGATCTAGAGGTTGAACTTAAGAGTTAATTTATGTTGACAGAAAAACAAGTTCAATATTGCTAAAAGATTTGCCACCAATAATATGACAGGGTGCATTATTAACTATCATTGAAAATTTTACTGTTTTTACTTAACAAGTTAAATATTGCTAAAAGATTCCCACCAAGAATATGACAGGGTGCATTATCAACTATCATTGAAAATTTTACTGTTTTTACTTAACAAGTTTAAATTTAATGATTTCAACGACTCTTTGAAAATAGTTCTGGTCATCCATGCTTTCAAAGAAATTTTGTAAATTATTGAATTCTTTTATAGATCATTATTTTTTAACCAACGTGGTTTTTTGTCTTACTTATTATGGCAGGAGGCAATTTTTTACCCGTTGAACTTGCAGCAAATAATAAAGTGATCCTTCCATTAGAAAACCTGCCTGATATTTTATCTTCTAGAAAAATTATTAATATTCTTTTTGGAGGACATTAAAAAAAAATTGTCATTTCATCTGCGCTAAAAATGTCTTTTGAATCATAATTTTAGAATTTTTTACTTTATTCCTCCCAATTTGAATAAATTTAAATAAAAGAGTTGTTCTTCTCCTGATACAACTCTATCTTTTTTTTTAAATCTTGTTTTAAAAGCTGTTAACCGTGTATTTGATCATTTGAAATTTATCAAATCGAAATTTTCTGAAAAATTCAATGCTGCTCTTGTCAAATTTTTATTAGTTATAATTTTTTTCGTTTGTCTTTGAGACAAACCATTCATATAACTGTGAACGAAAGCTTCCGTTTTTCTTTTTCTTTTTCTTTTTCTTTTTCTTTTTGATTTTATTTTTTTTCTTTCAGTAACATCTTTGTTTGGCATCATTTGAAAGATTTTTTTAATTCTTTCTTTCTGTTTAAAAACTACGTTTATTTTACCGATTGGAATGTTATATATTTGTGCCATAAATGTTTGGGAAACTCCACCGTTCTCTTCGTAATATTAAATTACATTAAATTTTTGTTCAATATTGTATGATTTTCTTTTTCTCTTGTTGTTGTTAATTTCAGCATTGTTGTGGGGTTTAAAAATCCTTTTCGTTAAAAAAAAGTCGTTTGTAAAAAATTTAATATAGTTTAATATGCTGATAAAATTTTTGTTTTCGTAAAAAAAAAATTTCGTTCAGAAAATAACCGTACTTAGTATATTGAATAATAAACTTATTATAATGTAGCACTATCTATTTTAAATTTTTGTAATAGTGATTTACAAAATAGTTTTTAATGGCATTAATTTAAAAGTATATTAATTGTAGCTAGGTAGAATAAATTATATTTTAAAATTAGAAACTAATTGAGCAAAAGTATTCTGATTTCAATATGTTTGAAATACAAAGATAAAATTATGTTAAAATAGTAATAAATATGTTGACATTCACCTTAATAAGATTATATTTCTCATCAGATCAAAATTTTAATAGTGAGTTTTTTGTTTTAAAATGTGAATTCGATCTCTTCTTATATTAGGATTATATGATCGTTGCATTATTTATGGAATAAAATTTTTTTGATTTAATAATAAAATGTCTTATAATGACAAGTAAATTAATCTTAACCTTAAAAATTTTAAATTTAGGAATTTTATGAACTTAAAAATTGGTTTATTAAAGTTTTAATGAATTAATTTATTTTGAGATTTTATTAGTGTGTAGTATATAAAAGTAAATATAAAACTGATATAAATGACATTCATAGTTTTAGATTTGTAATGAAATAAAAGGAATTTTACTCTTTTCATGCGATATTACAAAATTTAAATATAAACTAAATATAATTGTATTATAAGACCATTTTTTTCTTATTGCGTGTTTTTTCACCTACAGATGACCAAACGCACTTTAGCCTGAAGTTGAGATTTTTTTCGTCGGGCATTTTTTCGCCAATAAGTTTAAACCATTTAAAATTTGATCCATATGGAATTTATAAAATCAACAAGAGCGAGGAAAATTTTAACGTGTAAAGACTATGTTTACAATTTTGACAGAAATTTAGATGATAATTGCCATTTCAGATGTAAAACAAGAACTTGTGGTAGTTCAATCACAATCGACCAAAATAACATTGCTGTTTTCGAGTATTGCATTATTGTGTGGTAAATTTAAACAAAACAGTTGGGTTACTAGTATTACATACAATTAAGATCAAGTCGAATTAAACATATGTAGAATTTAACATAATATTTAGTGAAATTAACAGGGATTTAAGCAATGAAAATTTTGGCGTTATTCTAGCGATTAAAAACATACTTTATTTGTCCTTAAGAACTAGAAATAAATGGGACAACATTTTTAACATTTCATTGCATTACATACCACTTCAATTACTGAAAACAAATAACGATAAAAAATTTATGCAATTTGAATCGGGTATAGGAAGTGAAAAAACATTTTTAGTCTTCTTTGGTTCTGAATTACTTAATTACATATACAAGATAGATGTTTGGATTATTGATGGTACGTTTAAGTTGGTACCTAAAGATTTTGATCAGCTTATTACACTTCAATTGCTTATTTTTGATCGATGTATTAAATGAATGGCAGTTATTCGTCGTTATAAGATAAATTTAAGAGATTAACTTATATGGTACGAAATTGTAAATCCTGGTAAACTAAGAACAGCTAAAGATTTTGAGTCCTTAACCATCTCAGAGATATTTATTTGCCAGAATATGTCTAATGGATAAGATACTAATATCTTCTTGGCCATTTCTGGTATCATTGCTAATACAGTAAACCCTCTGTATTTTTCGTTTTAATGTTTCGTGAAAAAATCTATAAATTATAGAGAAACGAAAAGTATAGAATTTGAAATTTTACTTTTTTTATCAAAAACTTCAATATCCTTTCCATTTCATTGCCTCTTTTCTTGATCTTGTGATCCACTTTTTTAATCATTGCTTTGGCTTCTATATTGAAGTTTTCATCTTAGTCAAAGTACCTTAAAAGTATTCGTATAGCACCTTTTGCCTCTTCAAAAGAGTTTTTCTTCGATTCAAGAGTACTATTAGTATCACAAGGTTGATTCTCGTCACTTTCTAATTCTGATTTATTAATAATTTCATCTTCCAGAATAACGTCATTATAACCATAATTGTAAGCCACAATACTCTGTAAAACTGACAAAATCGACAAGATCATTGACTTTAAGATGAGATTTATAGTCATACTCATATTTTTTAATTCCTTCATCAATTTCTAAAAAAATTTTCTCCTTTTCTTGTTTTTCATTTTTTTTATCCCATTTACAATGTTTGAAGCAGTTTTGGATTGTTTTTGATGTTATTTTATCCCAGGCGAGTTTAACATAAACTGCAGCATCTTTAAAATTTATGCCTTTAAACACAACTTCAACAGATTTTCCAGCATCTACCTCTTCAAAAACATCTCTCAATTTATAGCTATTGAAGTATGACTTGAAAGATTTGATAATACCCACGTCAAGGGGCTGTAAAAAATGAGGTTGTGTTAGGCGGAATGAAAATTATCTCAATGTTTTTAAGATTCAACGTTACTTTATGTGCTGGGCAGTTATCGATGAATAAACATTACTTTTTATTTAATTTCAACAATTGATCATCCCAATTTAGCAAGTATGAATTGAAAATTGCTGACGTCATCCAGGCTTTTTTATTCCATTTATAGTCAATATATTTGCCGACATCAATATTTTTAAAAGGTCTTGGGTTTTTTGATCGACCGATGAGAAGTGGAATTTTTTTATCTGTTCCTTTCATATTACAGCATAGCAGAACAGATGCTCTGTCTTTAAAATTTTTCACTCATTGCTGTATTTTAGATGCTATGGTTCTAGTTGGCATTTGTCTGTAAAAAAGTCCTGTTTCGTCCGCATTATAGATACCTGATTTACCATATTCTTCAATTTTTTTTGTTACCAGATTGAGAAAATTTTTGTTTTTACCAGAATCTACATTTACCTGCTTTCCTTCTCCAACAATCATTTTGAGAGATAAATAATTTTTTTTTTGAATTTTTTGAGCCAACCGGAGATGATTTGAATTCCTTAACATTTTTTTCTTTGGGTATTTTTTGTGCTTTCTTTATAATTATATCATCTGTGAAAATCATATTTTTTTTAACTCTTGAACGTTT
>CAKKLC010005677.1:3442-21672 GCA_918559645.1 Ceratonova shasta | reverse complement strand
GGGGGGGTATGATGTACTTGATAAAGCGGGATTCTGTGAGGTGGTTGCTGATTGTGCCAGAGAAACCATATTCCCCATTATCTTCAAGTACATTAGGCCAGGGACAATGTTTCATTCAGATTGTGCCGAAATCTATGATACTCTTTCTGATTTAGGCTACTTCCATCAAAAAGTCGATCATACCAGGAACTTTGTCAACTCGATCACTTAAGCCACCACTAATCATGTTAAATCTATGTGGCAAAAGGGCAAAACTGGCAACAAGGTGCCTTACGGAATTCACAGAAGCACTTAAGACGGACATATGTTTGAATTCATGCAACGTCAGGAATTTGGTTATGGTTTGGCAGCATTTATTGAGCATATTCAAGAATTATACCCCTTAAAATTAAGATCTATTATATTTTTTTCAGAATAATAATTTTAAATATTATAATTTATTTTTTTAAGAATAATTAATTATTTTTATTATTTAAATAATTATTAATTAATTAATTAAATATTATATTATTAATTAAATTAAAAAAAACAATTGGGGAAAACGTAGAAGTGCCATTTTATTTATGCAAATTTTAATTTCATATATTGGTTTCTTAAAAGATAAATTCAACTTTATGATTGTAAATAAAATTCAAAATGTTTTTAATAATTGAGCAAACTCTTGCATAAATAAATTTGTGTATTTAGTAATTCAAATGAAACTTTTTGTAAAAAAAAAGGTTTATCGTTCAAGTTAGAATAATAGAATTTAAATTTAAAAAAATGAGTTTCTTTGTCTAAATCTTCATTGATGATTTTAAATACTAATAAATATTTAAATTTAAAAAAAATTCAAAAAAGATTACCATCAACAAGCTTTTTTTAAAAAAATAAAAAAAACTAACATAATTTATAATAAAAATACATGTTCTAAATTATAGTTTGTAAATTTTCATACGTACTCAGAACAATCAAAACAAATAGTAATTGTCTTGATATATTAATGAAATAACACATTTAAAAATGGAATTTAAAGATAATAAAATTATTTATAAACCAGTATAAATAGATATGTATTTAATGGTAAATATTATATAAATTAAAAAAAGGAATTTAATTAAATACTAAAATATAATATTACATGTTAAATTTACAATCAAATACTGAATTAATTTAGATTATTGTATTTTTGACTGTAAAAAGTGATGTTAAAAATTAATGGATCAAGATTTACAAAAATTGTATATGATCTTAATATTTTTAACTCAATCAAAACTTTAGATTATTATTAGAGTACAAAAAGCAATATTATTATAGATACTATTCAAGTTATGCATCAAAACATTTTATATAATTGATATAAGATAATTAAATTAAAAAAAATTTGATTTAACGTGAAGGTAGAATTGATTGCTACAAACACTAAACCATAATCAAAAATAACAAGTCTATATTTATTAATTTTTATAATGAATTTAAATTATTAATTCATTTTTATTACTGTATCTTTAAAAAAAGAAAGAATCTGGATATCTTTACATATAATATAGATTTTTAATTAGACTAATAATATTTAGTAAGAAATAATTTAAAAGCATAATTATTTATAAATTAAACTTAAGATACCAATAAATAAAATAAATCTATTTAAAAAGGTAATTACTTAAGTACCCTAAAGTTCCGTATAAAACACGCACTCAGGTGTAACGCGCACACTCTTCAATCTTCTGAGAGCTTTTTTCATTATATAATGCGCAGTATTGTTTTTTTATATACCCCTTTATGGACGCAATATACAAGAAAAAACGAAGAAATTAATACTCTGCTTCAAGGAAGCTTAATGTAATTGAATGGGCAAAGATAATCAGCAATTGGGAGGCGGCAAGAAGATTTAGTGTCTCTGAAAGCAGTGTGCGAGAGTGGAGAAAACACGAGATGGTGCTAAAATCCATGAGGTGTCCCAAAAGAGCTAGAAGAGGCGGAAAAGCGAATTGGCCGAAGCTTGAAGATGAGTTGAAAATATGGATAAAGGATTTGAAGAGCCACGGTAGACGAGCTTATACAACTTTAAAAAAAACTCAAGGCACTTTCTATGGCAATACAATTGAAAATTTCCAATTTTAAAGCGAGTAATAGATGGTGTAATCGGTTTATGCATGTATACAATAACTTTTTTATCAGCGCGGTAACATTAGTAAGTCAAAAGCTTCCCAAAAATTGGGAGGAAAAGATGGCAGTATTTTAAGAATTTGTTTTAAAAGCTAATGTTGGTGTGCAGCACTCACAAATAGGTAATATGGACGAAATACCCATGAGCTTCGATTTCCCTAGCAATTTTACAGTCGAAAGCAAGGGAACAGAAGATGTGAAAATTGTTAATTGTGGTTGTGAAAAATGTAACTTCACTGTTGTATTGGCGATAACGGGTGACGGGAAAAAAACTGCCTCTAATGGTGATTTTTAAACGGAAGACTATTCCAAAGGAAAAATTTTCGGCTGGCATAGTTATCAAGGCCAATGAAGCGGGTTGGATGGACCAAGTAATGCTACGGGAATGGTTAACTATTATTTAGGGAAAAAGGCCGGAATCATTTTTTAAGCTTAGATTGCTTTTGGTTTATGACTCAGCGACATAAAATATTACAGAAGCTTCTAAAAAACTGCTGGCCGATATTCCACCATATCTGTCATTCCCGCTGTACTTACATCTAAACTCTAGCCTCTAGATATATCAGTAAAAAAGTTTTTTAAATCCAAGGTACGCAACGAATGGGCATCTTGGATGATTGAAGGTTACTATATATTTACAAAGGGTGTATGATGAAACGCCCATCTTATTCTCTTGTTTGCAAATGGATCCTGAAAGCATGGGCTTGGTCACAGCTGAATCTATTTTGAACGGATTCAAAGCTATGGGTATTATTACTGACATTCAAAGTGCAGATACAACTATATATTTGGAATCTAATAGGGAAAAAGAAAGATCCAATCTACCAAAAGAATTTTTTCATCTACTGAATTCGTTGGTTTCTAAGTCTGAAAGTGAAGATTATTAAATAATATCCGCTTACAACGCGCATCATTTATTTTTATAAAATTGTAGATTTTTTTTCGTGTAACGCGCGGGTTATGCACGGAACATTAGGGTAATGGTTTTTAAAATAAGAAAGGTAAAAAAAATTTCTTTTAATTTATATTTTTTAATACAAGTTAAAAATTTTTCATTTTAAAATAATTTTAGAAAAATTATTAAATAACAAATTTTTGATTCATTATAATCCACAAATATTATTTATCTCATAAGATCCTTAAACTATAATAAATTATAAAATATCTTCTACCCAAATACAATAAATCAAATAAAACTTAAGTATCTCTAAATAAAATTTACTAGTTGGTGTTTTTAAGAGTGGTATTTTGATTATTTATAATAAGAAGTAAAATCTCATACTAGTAAAAATCATCATTTTTAATTATTTTTTTTAAATTGAATATAATGAAATATTTTTTTTTGGAATATAAACAACAAATTTTAACCTAACACGATTATTTTTATGAATGAATCTTCCTTCTGAATTTGTATAATCAAGTAGTAAAGTAAATACATAATTCATTATATATCAATTATATTTTATCTAATACAGATAATTCTGTATTTTTATTCCTTTTTGAATCAAATTTAAAATGGAATGGATGCAAATGTGTTATTTTTATGATACGTATACAGAAACACACAAAAATAGTAATTTTGCATCAGTTAAAATAATAACCACGCGGTGCTTTTTTTTAACTGATCAAAATTTATATTGGAAATGGAAGCACAAGAATAATTTGTTTTACGGAATTCTTAATTTAATTTAAATTTATTTCTTGGCCCTTATTTTAGCTGATCCTTAAGCTTGCTATTAAACTATGGAAATGAATATTTATTTGATATTATTGAGCCATTTAAATAATATTATAAATAATTTTGGTTTTTAATTAATATATAAATACTAATAAAGTATCTGATTCTGTATACGTAAATTAATATGATATTTATGAAAAACAACCATTCATGTCAGTTTAACGAGAAACTTTAAATTTACATGGGAGCTTTGAAAAATTCTAAGCTCTAAATTGATATGGGCACAATTTCTAGAAAAACAGATAGTAACCTAAAAAATGTTGTACTCTGTTGATGAGATAATGGCATTAGACTTAACTGACATTTAAATATGGTAATTGTTTGTTACGAGAAAGCTATATAACTTATTTTTAGCTCATTGTGGTATAATTAGTAATACACAGAAATTTGAGATTTGCAATCCACAAAACAAAAACAATGGTATTAATAAAAACTATTATTTGATGTCTTTAACATCAAAATTGTCTTTAACAGACGGATTTATTTGGAATTGCATGAAACCTGATCGAATTTATTTTTGTTTTAGATAAGATGGTTTTTTCTTTGACACAAATAATAGTTTTGGATTGTTATTCAATATTATTTACAATTATCTTAAAGGTGATTCATTTCAAGATATTGAACATGAGCTTGGTTGTCATAGAAAGACTATAAGCAAATCTGTAGATCTAGTAAGGCAGAAAATTTGTGAATATATTGCTTAAATTATATCAGAAATTAGGTAGTTTTAACCTTGATGGAAGCAGAAAACTCGTTGAAATTGACAAAAGTATGTTTTTTTAAATCAAATACATAACAAAGCACCTAATTAATGGACGATTGTTTTTAGGTTGTATATAGAAAGGAAGTAAAATGGTTTTTATATTACCTGTCACTAATCTTTATGCTCAAACAATGGTTTATACTATTATAGAATACATTTATCCTTGTACAATAATTTTCTCTTGAATACCTAGCTTACGATGATGTTATCGCAGAGATAGATGGACAATATTCATAAGATTGTAAACAACTTTCTAAATTTTGTCAATTTTATAGATTCGGGTATTTATACTCAGAATATAGAAAATTTTTGGTCTAAAAATAAAAAGTTCCCTCGTTCAAAAATAGACATCATTTTTTAGCAAAATTTTGATTATTTAACACAATTCTTATGGAAGTAAACATAGAAAAAAAGATTTAATACACTGCTTTGCCTTCTAAAAATAAATAATGATTAATTATATATTTTTTTCGTAAACATTTTTCTTTTTATATCTCTTAAATTTTTTCAAAGGCCTCATGTAAATTCAAGTGCGCCGTGAAAGCGAAATAAACCAAAGCAACTTATTTTGATTAATCTAATGTATATAATAAATCCAAAAATATATATTATTAATAATATGAGTTCATTCTTATCTTTTATGCTAAAATATTAATAATATGAGTTCATTCTTATCTTTTATGCTAAAATTTTTTTTCCTTATAAAAACGATTAATTCTTATATAACCGAATTGTTAATTTTATTCTAACAAATAGAATTTTGATTTTTTTTAGCTTTTTTTGAACTATTTTAGAAGAAAAATAATTTATTATAGGAGGAAAATTTGAATAATTCTTTTATAGTTGAAAGCGACCCAATTTTTTCTTTAATTACATTAAAAGTATATAATTTATGTAACTTCATCTTTTTAATTGTTTTATTTATTTGTCTCCTAGTATAAATTTTAACTTGTTAAAGTAAATTTTTAAAATTTTGCAATATTATTTTAAAAAAAAAACATATTGAAAATAGCATAGCAGGTAGCTTATAATATAGCTTCGAATACATTCTTGATATTTGTCAAATTTAGGTTTAAATTTCAAAATTACATTTGAGCATATATTAAAAACCCCTTCATAAAATAAAACTAAAATTAAAATTTAAACAGCATCTTTGATGTTATAAACGGTTAACAACATTTAAAATATAAAGAAAAACGTCCTTAGTATACTCTTTTTTCCAACCAACTCTTTCAAAAGATCTAACATTAAAACATACACAAAACGATAAATTTTATTAATTAAAAAATTTTTAAACACTTAAATTAGACTTTAAAAGTTTGTTTATTAAAACAGAATCAATTAAAAAAAACTTTAATTTATTGTCACATTAAATTTGACTAAATTGTTAATTTTACTATATTCTCTTTACTCATTGCCATTTATCACCGATCCAGGTCTGCATAAATTCTTACCTACAAGCAGTAAGCTGTCATCGATCTATTTAGAACTCATTTAAAATAAAAATTTTTGAAGGGGTTGTAAAGTTGTTTCAATTTCGGAACCCTAATTCACACTCAGTTTAACATTATGATATTACTTATTTATGGCGAAATATAGTATATTTTATATTACGGAAAATTCCATAACCACCTAGACAAACCAAGTTTTCAAAAAAAAAATCTAAATTTTTTTTCAAATATCCGTAAATTAGCATAATAACTTTTTGACCAAAAGAAATTTCATTTTTTTTTACTCTTTTTACTAAATTATTGAACCATTTATTTAGAACGTTGCTTTTCTTGGAAATATCTAGAGTTGGAACCCAATAATTTTTACCTGTTCTTATTGTCAAGTATCAGTTTTAATTTCGACAAGTTTTATTACTGTATCTCAATTCTTTCTTATCTTTGTAACAAAATAATTAACCAATTCATAAAAATAATACAGCCGCTAAAATCTTTATTTAATGATTAGAGTCATTATCAATTAAAAAATATTTTTTCGTGCTTTAAAGTGGTTGTAAGAAAAGAGAAATTGGATCTAGTGAAGAATTTCCCCCAGAATTACACAAGTTGAGATTTTCCCAAAGGTCCTACAAACAAATGTTTTACGAGAAAATATAGATGAAGTATATTATTATTAAAATCCTTAATTTATTTGGTTTTATGAATGTCAAATCGATTTTTTATAAGCTCAATTGTTTTTTTCAAATGGATCACCATACACATTATCACTCTACATATGCTCCAAAGATAAGACCATAATAAATATTTTTAAAACCTTTCATTTCTTTACCTCTTTGTTATTGTTTAGCCCAATAAAACTCGACATGTTGGGTTTGTACTGTAGTTATAGGCTGAAAAAAGTGGAGCGAGGGAAAAAACTTTCAAATAAATGAAGTTAAGATTTATTAAAATATTATTGTAGCCAGACCATTCATTACTGTAAATTACACTCGCAGGTAAACATTTCTGTCTTATGATTAGCATGAGTGTTGCAGCTAGACGTTTTGGAACAACAGTAATATATACTTTTTCTGAAGTAAAACTTGTGCCCATCAACCCGTATCTGGACATCCGAAGCTTTTCCTATATAGTTTTGAGGTTTTGATAAAATAAATTATCATCGATTTGAACTCTTCACCGTTATCACCTTATCTTATTTGTGTTTGGATAAAATATTTTTCAAAACACTTTTTTAATAAAGCATAAAATTTTATACAAGTTTTTTTTAACAGACTCAATTCCTTTCTAGCCTCATAAATTCGCTTCTCCTTCAAAAAGTTGTAAATTAATTCAAGCAGGTTTTTAATTGAAAAATTAGAATTGTAGAAAATTCTCTTAGAACGTACTTTCCAGGTTGTTTTATATTTTTGACAGTTCTTATTCATACGTTTGAACACTTTTTCATCTTGTATTTTATTACAAATATATAATCCCATTGCAGATGAATAAAAAAAACATAGTGTTTTTAAGAAGCTCCTTCTGAATGAAAAAATTTCTAATAGTCCTGTTATCAGATGCTGGTAAGGTTCACAAAAAGTTCTCATATTCAGTTGGCATTTGTTAAAGGGTTAATTTATTTTTTATTACACAAGTAATTAATTTTTCCCTGGAAAATTGTTACTTGATATGAGAAATTTTCTGCCACATATTAATTCATTTCTTTCATAGACAAAAATGATTTTAATTTTAAGTTAGTAGGTGCACCAAATGTTCGTAATAAAATTAAAAAAAATTATAAATAGCTGAATATATAGTTGTATATAAAAAGGATAATATATTGATGCAAAACACAATATTTTATTGAAAATTTATTAAAATCGATTTTGATTAAACCTTATAAATCTTATATTTTGGATTTCAAATAGAAAGAAAATTCTTTTAATCTAATTCTAGGGGTTTTACTTCAAGTTCGTACATTCCCACTTCAAATTCCTTTTTCTCCATTTCAAATTTGTACAAAAAATAAAAAGAAAAGGTAAAAAATTATTCAAGTGGTAATCCGTCATAAGCCCTTCTGATTTCTCGTTTCATCAACCTATAATATCCATCACAGTCTTCAGATGACATATTTTTAAATCCGGATTCCATAACGGCAAATAATATAGCTTCATTAAAACAATTTGCCCGTTTTATCATAATTTTTCCACTTTATGAATATTGTTTTTAATGGGTTAAGGAAGGGACAATATAGTAGTAGGCAGAGTATGTGGTGCACATATTCTTAAAATAAATTTCTTATTGATTGACACTTATGAAAAGCAACAATATCTATGATAAATATAAATTTTTTAGATTCAGACTCTCTTAACATTGAAAAAATTTCACGAAGGCAAATATTAAATTTTTCTTCATTAAAAGCTAGATTACTTATTCTTTTGTAAAACAATTTATTGCGAGCCATAGCTCAACAAACTGATATATTCTTTGTTCTATTTGCGAGAATAGTGATAGATGGTGTCATTCCTACAGGGGCTCTTCCAAATTTAGTTCTCATGCTTACTGAAAAGCCCATCTCGTCAAGAAAAATTATACTATCAACAGGATAATTTTCCTCGATTTCAAGGTAATGTCTCGCATAGATTATCAGCCCATTGATTGCAATTTCATTGTGTCACCGTTTTGGAACAGTTTTTAGTACTTTTAAACAGTAGTCCATATTTTTAAGTGATAAAATATTATTGTCTTACAAAGGCAAATATTACATTTTAAAGCTTTACACTGTGATATTTTTTTTAGGATAAGCGTGCAATTTCCATCGTCCAACTGCCCTATTTCATCTTTGACTTCTTGCGAAACTTTTTGATTTTTACTTCTTCCTCTAGGAGCTAAGACACAATTTCCATCGTGCAAGTACCTCTTATAGATGGTGCTCACTGTTGTTTTCGGAAGATTTTCATATTTAGAGACAACAATAATGATGATCCACTTTCCAATGCGATCACCATTCTTTTCTTATCTTCCAATGTTATTTTGTTGTACGATCTTCTTCTTTTATTGTTTCGGTTAGATATACCTTTTTCCGAATTTTTATTCTCATTGTCCATGGTTATTTTTGTACGAATTTGAAATGAAAATGTACGAATGTGAAGTAAAAACCCTGTTTACAATTTTTGTTATAGGAAATAAATTAAAAAAAGATTTTTTTTTAATCTAAAAAAATATTAAATAAGTTTATTTATAAGCTAATAAGTTAAACTACTGAACTCAATCATTTTGATTTTTTTGTGCAATTTTTATATCTAAGTTTATGTCACTTTAAGTTTGTTTGTATAAAACTATTCTAGTAAAATTGAGATGAATTATAATTTTCCAGTTTAAACCTTAGAATAAAAATTATTAGATATTTTCAATTATAAAATATTCCATTAATTTAAATTTTAATTCTAAGAAAAACTGGTTAATTTGACTAGTTAAATATATAATAATATATTTGGTATCAATAAATTTATCTATATTATTAGTATGCTTGTTCTAACATTGACATTATTTAAGGATGTTGTTTGCAGATACAGTATATATATATTAATGTGATTGAGAATATATGTATAAATCTTATAATTATTAAATCTATTTGATATTGTTTTCTTTAAGCACCAAAGAATATGTTAAAAAGACTTTATTACCTAATTTTTTAATTTTTTAAATACAAGCCTTGTAGATAGTAATATTTAAATATAAACACACTATCGAATTTTTAAAAATTAGAAATTAACTTAACCCTTTTAAAAAATTATTGGATATCTAAAATGTATGATAATACCATAGAATAATTAAATTAGATTATTACAAACCCTGATTCTCTTTAGAAAGAACAATAAATACTTATTTGAGCCTTGGATAAGAGTAAAAATAGTTTTACAAAGTAAAAGTTTATATTAATGTCGTTTATGATAAATCGTAAAATATTATTTTTTAAATTTTTATCATAATAATAAGTAGAAAAATTTATATTTATCTGTTTAATGTCGAAATATTATTATTTAACCAGTAATTCTTTTATTTAAATAATACAATATCAAACTATTTATAATAGATTCATTCATTCATTCTATATCTATTTGGTACATATAGAGTTTTTAAATTATAAGAAAATATTAAATTTCTTAAGTATTTGTATAATGAATATTCCATTGATAATTATATTTGATAGGTTAAAAATTTCTTTATGAGATAATAATTTTAAATTTATGGATAATAAAAAATATACATGGAATGATTGTAGCATGTTTATTTAATTAATACTTTTTATAGTAACGGTCTCAGAAAGTTGAGTAGATCTAATAAAAGATCTTAAACTAAAAAATATATTAGATTCAAGCTACTTACTCCATTAAAAATACTATAACTAAGAAAATCTATTAATTTACTAAATAATTTTTAAATAATCTTTTCTAATAAATATCTTAAAAATATTAAAACCTATTCGTATTATAAAAAATGCATTTTATCTTAAATGTGTAATTATAATTAATTTTTGTTAAAAATTAAGAATGATGCACATTAAAATTTTCCTGACCAAAATTATTTACAAAATTTCGTATCATGTACTAAAATTGAGGCGTTTGAAAATTTAAAAATTTTATTATAAAAAATTAAAATCAAAAAATAAGTTAAACTTTTAATAACTTCATAAATTTATCACTTGATCCGAAGTTTTGTTCATAAAAGGTTTTTTTTATCATTTTGCATCTATGCACGTATAACAATCAATAAAAATAAAAATAAATTATTTATCTTATTAAATTATTCAGATGAGAATTATAAACTTTACTATTTGATGTATTTTCATATTGAAACAATTATCAATTTTATATCATCCAATTTTTTACAATAAAATAATATTATATACTATTTATACAGGTCATAATTTCAAGTTACTATTTATTTCTAAAATAAATGATCTAGTCACTTTTTATTAATATATACCGGGTTTATTTTTTTCATTACAAAAATAATGGAAGAATAAGTTTTTTTTAAATAATAAATTACTTTTAAAAGTATCTATCACTTGAAATTATCAACTTTTAGAAAATTTAAAAATAATTAATTCAACGTGCTGACTTGTAAAAATTTCTGTAACTATCTCTTGCTACATTTTCACAAATTAGAAAATTTAATTAATTTATACCTTTATTGAAAAGATAAATTCAAATATACATATATATCATCAAGGAAATATTAGAGGAAAATATTGACACTAGAAATTAATTAAACATAATACTTTTAAAAGTTTTTATAATTTTAAAAAAGTCCAAATTTATTTTTTGCTGGTAAGTTAATAAAATATGTGTTTAAAATCATTGGTGCTATAATATCTACAATGTAGAAATATGAATTCTATATAATTAGTTTAACTATCAAGAAAAAAAATTAAAAATTTAAAAGGACAATAAGAAATATGTTAATCATTTTTGTATTCTGGTAAGTGATAAAATACTGATATGGCTCAATTAGAAATGTTTATTGATACTATTGATAAAAAGTATATCATGGAAAATATCATTTTTGGATCTATTAAATACCACAATTAAATAAAGATATTCGTAGAAAGTTGTAAAAAATACGTATAAACTAATTAATTTGATCTTTATTAATATAATGGAATATTTACTGACGTTATTTTTTAATAACAGGTTAAAAGAAAAAAGTTATATAATTAATAAAAACATTAATGCATTTACTGCGTCACATAAATGTTTTATGGTATATTTATATAAAATTATGTATAACAAAATATTTTTGTTTAAGTATTTTAATTAAGCAAAGTTATGTCTATTAATAACGATTTTGTAAATTTTATATATTAAAAAAATCAATTCAAGAAATTCATTATTTACTTTTCAAATTATTAAAGATAAAACAGAAAAACTCCATTTTTATATTTAGATTTTCAAAATGAAGCTGATTTGAAACTGAAAATAATCACTATTTAAAATATTGTGTACATTTAGTAATGTTTTCTTTTAAATTAAAGGAGTCACATGTTTCTACTAGGCAACAAAAATGTTGTAGAAATTTATTTTTTGAATCTTAGTACTTTTGAACTCAAACTATGTAATAAAAATTCTATGTGATTCACAATATTAAAAGCGATAAATTTTGTAAAAAAAATATTTAACTTATTTTTATGGTACAAGATTTGGGAAATTTATGTTTTTTTTTATTTTTAATACTTTGCTTCCATTCAAAATAAACAAATACAAAAAATTACAATCTGAAATTCAAGATATAGAAAAAACGTATATAGTACTTTATTATTCATATTATCGCTTCTAGAAACATACACTTTATGATGTTTATTTTCAAAATATAGCATAAAAAATAAAAATAACTTTACCTTAATAATCATTAGGAATTTCAAATTAGATAATTTAATCATAAGTAGCCAATATGAAAGTTTATCTTATCTTATCTTATAATTTATTTAAAAAATATCTTTAGTATGAAATGAATGATCTAATAATAACTTTGAGATTTTATTCATCAAACTTGATTATATCGATTATAATTTGTATGACTTAAATCAAGTGTTCCTGTATTTAATATGATCATATAAGCTAACAAAAAAATATAGAAATTCATTTTTTGATCATAACCAATTATAATAAAAATATATTTTTAGAATTTCGAATGAAAATAACACTAATGTCTTATAAAATGAATAATACCCTTTTTCTGATAAATAATGTAGGAAATATTTGGAATCATATTGATTTGTAATAAAAAACGTGTGTTGAAACTTTTTGGGGGCATTCAGATTTCGGATCATAATTAAACAATTTAAATAAAAATATCTGTGAACCATGACATCATAGAATTTTAAAGTCATGTTATGTACGCACTATTTGACTCGTATGGGATGTAAAATGTAACAAAATAAAAGACCAGAAAATTCAAATGTTTAAATAGCCAATGACCAAAATATAACACTACAAAAAGCATACGAATTTAAGGATTTTTGAAGTCTATTGATTTTTAGTTAATGGACGTTCTAAGGATTTTCTGGAAATTTTCTCAGGAAATACAATGCTTATAAGCATTTAACGAGCTGGACTGTGGCAAAAATTCGTTGAATAATATATACTCGATATTAAGACCTTTCTGCCTCGTATTCTATGTGAATATCCCTTTATTTCTAGCGGGGGAAGGCTACATTGTTAATGTTGATAAATCATTGTTCAGCGAAAAGCCGAAAAACCATCTAGAACTGTTAATAACTACAAATTTTGGATCCTCGGTACATGGGACACCAGCTTTATTCCCCTAAGAGGAGTTATGAAACTGGTTGATGTAAGAGATGCGGAAACGCTACTACCTATAATCGAACAAATTCTTCAGGAAAATTCCATCGTTCATTTAGAGGGTTGGAGAGCCTATAATTGGATACAAAATTTAAACCTAACTCACAGAGTTGTAAATCTCATTTGTATTTTGTAGAACCGATTACTGGTGTTAATACGCAATTCATTGAATCGTATTGGAATGAAAAAAAATTAAGGCAAAGGAAAATGAAAGGAATGGGTGAAATTTTTATTAAGGAATATCTTTTTCTTTTTTGTTGTGAGATAATGTTTGTATGAATAATTTACAAAAATTGATAAACATTTTAAATAGGTACAGTTAATTTTTGTTTAACGAACAGCAAAAACCACAATAAAAAACACCTTTTTAAAAGAACAGAACGAAAAAATAAAAATTATTATTCTTTTTCTGCACCAAATAATATATTATTTTGTTTTTCCACCTGATTTATTTCTTTTCGATACCATTTTATCAAATAATTCATAAATCAAAGAAAGACACTCCTAATCCCTAACACAAAAAAAAATTTTCGAGTTTATTTAAGAAGTATATTGCTTCTTCAATACCAATAATATAATCTTTTCGTGATTCTGATTCTTGTTCTGATTTAATATCAGAAACGTAATTAGATTTCGGCATCATAATATAATCTTCATTATCGCAAATAAAAGCATTATTTTCACTTTCATTAAAATCAATTTCTTCATTCAGAGGTGATTGACGAATGTTTATATCATATTTTTCATCTTTTATAATCTCAAACGGATTTTTAAGCTTATTTTTAGCTTTTTTGAAACAGTTTATGATTTTAATAGCTTTTACTTCATTCCATGATCGAATAATAATAATAATAGGAACGCTATCAGATAAATTAAATTTTTGCAAAACCTCCCTTATGTCAATATTTTCGTTTTGAAAAACCATTTTTTGAAGAAAATTTTTTTATAATTATTTTAAAAAGAATGAATAACACCTTGATCCAGAGGTTGAACTTTAGAGGTAGTGTTTTTTTGCAGAAAAACAAGTTCAATATTGCTAAAAGATTTGCGACCAAGAATATGACAGGGTGCATTATCAACTATCGTTGCAATTGTCCTATTTTTAATTAACAAGTTTAAATTTAATGATGTCAACGACTCTTTGAAAACATTTCTGGTCATCCATGCTTTCGAAGAATTTTTGTAAATTATTTAATTTATTTTGATACCAATATTTTTTAACCAACGTGGTTTTTTCGCCTTCCCTATTATAACTGGAGGTAACTTTTCACCCATCGAACTTGCAGCAAATAATAAAGTGATCCTTTCTTTAGAAAACCTGCCTGATATTTAATCTTCTAGAGATATTGTTAATGTTCTTTTTGGAAGACATTTTAAAATAAGAGCCGTCTCATCAGCGTTAAAAATGTCTTTTAAATCATAATTTGAGAGTTTTTTTACTGTATTCTTCACAATTTTCATAAATTAAATTTAAATCAACCAATTGTTTTTCTCCTGATACAACTCTATCTTATATTTTAAATTTTTTTTAAAAAGCTCTTAACCATGTACTTAAACATTTAAATTTTATCAAATCGAACTTTTCTCAAAAATTCAATGCTGATTTCGTCAAAATTTCATTGTTTATTATTTTTTTGGTTTGTCTTCGTGAGACAAACAATTCATATAATTGTTGTTCAAAAGCGTCCGTTTTTCTTTTTGATTGTATTTTTTTTTCTATCAGTAACAGCTTTGTTCGGCATCTGTTGAATGCTTTTTTTAATTCTTTCTATCTGTTTTAAAATTTCGTTTTTAAAACCAATTGGCATGTTAAATTTTTGTGCCTTAAATGCTTTGGAAACTCCACTGCTCTCTTCTTGATATTGAATTACGTTTAATTTACGTTCAATGTTGTATGTTTTTCTTTTTCTCTTATTGTTGTTAATTTTCGGGATTTTCCTGGCTTAAAAATCGTTTTCGTTAAAAAAATTCGTTAATAAAAAAATTAATATAGTTTAATATGCTGATTAAATTTTTGGTTTCGGAAAAAAAAATTTCGTTAAAAAAAATTAACTGTATTATTAATTATTGATTTTTTCTAAATTTAAATTTACCATATATTTTATAAAAATTTAAATGAGGGAAAATATTAATTCTGATATTTTTTAGGGAAATTTTAATTCTGATCCTAGATTTCAATAGTAGTGAACAAAAATATAAATTATCTAAAAATATAAAATTAATTATTCTCTAAATTCTTTTTTGTATGCTCTTATTGCACTATAAACAATAGTAAATAGCATTTATAATATCTTATTCTTACATATGAAAAAATGTTTTAAACATAATCTGTATATTTTCCATCATAATATAATTTTACTTTTCAAAATAAAAATGATAAAAATTGTTTTTTTATTAATTTGGTACAGATGAAACTATTATTATAATTATAAATAATAAAATTATTATTATAATTAATACTAAATATTACTGATTTAAATATACCTGTAACTCCTTTATTTTCCACCATTACCTTAGTCATATTAATTTGTCTATCAATATTGGTCCCTGTTCGCGTCATTCTGTCTCCAATGTCGTCCAAAAGTCCTTAAATTTCTTAATAAAATACTATTTTGATCATCTACCTCATTACCAATATCTAATGCAATATCCTTTTGCTTCTTCACTGTACTTAACAACGATGTTAAACCTTGATCTTGATCTTTAATTATTAAAAATTTATTTTACCGTTTATAGCTTTTTTCTGAAGTCCAACCAGTTTATTGTATGAAGCTTCTGTAATAAAGCTGCTGTCGGATTCTGCAAATAAATCACTATTGTTTTGTTGAAATAACTGACCTCTAAACCCTGTTTAAAACATTTTTATATGTTTTAATTACCTCATTTCATTATTCTTTTTGAAACTGTTAATTTTCTCAGATAGCACATTTTCCCTAAAATTTTTGATAGTTTATTTACTTTCTAGATATTAGTTCCAAAAAATTTTTATATTTCGTAAAGTGGCTAGTGTTGCTAAAAATATGGTTTCAATTACGTATTTTTTTCTTTTTTAACAATTTCATCTTTTAACTGATTAATATCAGATTTGATTTCCTGATGGTTCGTTGCAACTATCAATCTATTCTGATTTATTTAAAATTAGTAACTTTTGGATTATCATTTATATTTGAAATTAATTCAAGAGTTTTATCTATTTTTGAATCAACCTGATAGTATTTTTTGAACCTGAGATAAATTTAAATAAAATAACCAATCATCCATTTTTACAGTATTATCCTTATTTTTACTTTTTAGCGAACTATTCCGAAAAAAATTAATCTTTTTTCGGATGAAAGAGTTTTATTGCGTTTTTATTATAGAAACCAGAAAATTATATAAATTTAAATCGCGCATGCTTATATAAAATGGATAGGTACAATACACACAATCAATTAGAACATTGTAAAATAAACAATAATTTATAGTGCAGTCTAGATATTTGGGAACAGGGCACAGTGATATAAGTAAACAGTATATATTGATATAATCAATAGCGAATGGGCGTGTAATCATGCAAGGGATACTCTATCATCTATAGTTGGTCATAACAATTTGTTAGATTTTATGGCAATAGTAGAAAATGAATCTAGGGAAAGAATACGTTTAAATTTATTATTAGTAAAAAAATTAAAAAAAATTAGAAAATGAATCAACCATGTGGACCACCCCCTCCAAAGGTAGAAAATGAATAAAAAATATGTTGCAATGAGTTTTAAAATTGGTGTAGTTTTTTGATGTTTTATTTTAAACAGATATTAGATTAACATAAACATTAATTATATGAGTGTAGTAATATTTTAAACAGGTATTTGATTAACATATACATGTATTATATGAGTGTAGTGATATTTTAAACAGGTATTTGATTAACATAAACATTTATTAGATGAGTTTAGTGATATTTTAAACAGGTTTTGATTAATATAAACATTTATTAGATGAGTTTAGTGATATTTTAAACAGGTATTTGATTAATATAAACATTTATTAGATGAGTTTAGTGATATCTTAAACAGGTATTTGATTAACATAAACATTTATTAGATGAGTTTAGTGATATTTTAAACAGGTATTTGATTAATATAAACATTTATTAGATGAGTGTCATAATATTTTAAACAGATATTTGATTTGCATATACATTTATTTACAACATGAGTGTAGTAATATTTTATTTTAAACACGTATTTGATTAATTAATTTATCTATTTACATTATGAATGTAGTGAATATTTTATTATAAAAAGCTAGTTTATTAACATATTTATTCTATTTACATGAATCTAGTAAATATTTTATTTTAAACAGTTATATGAGTAACTTATATATCTATGTACATGAGTGTAATTATATTTTATTTTAAACAGGTATTTGATAAAAAAATGTATCTATTTACATAAGAGTAGTAATATCTTAAACAGGTATTTGATTAGCATATATATCTATTAACAATATGTGTGTAGTAATATTTTATTTTAAACAGGTATTTGATTAGCATATACAGTAAATATTCTCTAATTCTCTAATTCGCCACATTTTTGAACGCAAAAATAAAATTATTTATAATTTTTTAGTTAAATTTAAGATTTTTGCCAATTCTCTAATTCGCCAACGATTTTTATTTCCACCCTGTTTAAAAAAAATTATAAATAATTTTTATACGAAAAAAATTTAAAAAAAATGGCAACTGTGAAAAAAATTACGAAAAAAAAATATAATACACTAAATCTTGGGGAAAAATGCTAATTATTACC
>CAKKLC010005671.1:55763-68327 GCA_918559645.1 Ceratonova shasta | reverse complement strand
CTTCAACCAAATTTATGATGCAGAATAAATTTATGAAGTATTTATGTTAATGTTTTTTTTTTTCAGTTTAGGAAAAATATTCTGTTACGTAAGAAATTTGTACACCCCCTCCCTTTATGTACAAAATGTAACAAATTATTCATACCTCCTTCCCCCCGCCTTGTAAGCATTACGTAATTTACGAACGTTTCCTTAAGTAAATATAAAAAAAAATTAATTACTAGTCTATTTAATATACAATACTTATAATTCAGAAATTACTATCAGAAATTATTTTAAAAATTGGAAGTTAATAATTTTAGAAATATTTTTTTATAATAAAAAATAGTAAAATTTATTTAGAAATCATTTATTTTTCTAATAATTTTGAATTTAAAATTATTTATTTATTTTTTCTATAAAGCTGTATTTAAAAGAATTATTTTGCTAAAGAACATAAATATTTCTGTCTAATATGTGATTGTTTTTATTTAGATTATAAAATATATAAATGGATTTCTAAAATTTATCATCACATAAAATATGATGTATATAATATAATTATAGTATAAGCTTCATAATATCTTATTAATTTAATTAAAAATATAATAAAATTGTTTATTTAGTTAAAATTTAATCTTGTTTTTAAAAATTGAAAAATACACAGATTAGAAGTTAAGAAAATAACTAGAATATAAAATAAATAAAACTTAATTTATGTTAATATAAATTATTTATTAATTTATAATTACAAATTATGGTTCCCATATTATTTCAAATATTCATTTGTAACTTGAACAGTTTCAGTATGATGGTTAATAATGATGATTTTCGTTACAATAAATTTATATTTAATAATGCTGTTTCAACTTATTTATGTCTTGTAAACCTTTCAATAAAAAATACTTTGATTCTGAATTAAAATAAAAAAGAAAAAAATTAATATTATTTAAAAAGTATCTAATATTTTTTTTATAATTTTTAAATCTATAGTATTTGGCACTCAGTAATTAAAGAAAGGAGTTGATTTTTATTTTAGTTAAAAATTTTAAATATATATCAATCTAAAAATATGAAAAGTTAATTTCTAATTAAAAAAATATAGCAATTTACATAAATAATTACTAGAATACTAATGTTTGAGATCAATTTTTAATATATTTTATTCATCCTCAATAATTATTTTTACGCCTAATAATATTTAAATATTTGATTATTTCTATATTTATTATTAGATAAATTTAATAATTTGATTTTTAATATTAAATGATCAAATTTCCTTCAAAATATTAATTAGCATACTAAAATAAGTTTCTAATAAAAATATAATTAAGAAAAAAATTCATTATACGAAATAAAATTATAAAAAATAATATTAATTAAATAAAATTAAATATTGCTAAAAATGTATATATTGTTATTTAAAAGAATTTAATCTAAAATATTAATTCATATTAATTAGATTATAAAATGAAAATTTTTATACTTAATTTTCAGATACTTTTAGGATGCAGAATAGAAACAATTTTATTTTTTTATATTGCAAAACAAATACAAACTAAGTAAATAACAAAATAATATCATTTTTGAGTCGTACTTTAATATTTTCAAAGTTGTCATCAATAATTAATGTATATTATTAAAAAATTAGAAAAAAGCTTTATAATATGAATAAATTAAGGAAAATGAAATACAAATAAAATAAATTTCATTAATATCATGTTAAAGAGTATTAATGTTTGATAAGATTTTAACTAAATATGTATCATTTTATAAATAATTGAATTAATTTAATATTCTATAATATTAAAGAAATTCCGTAAGTTATATAAAAAATAAAAAATATTAATTGATAATTAAAAATTTTTAAAGTTTATTTTATATTTTATTAATTAAATAAAATAAGAAGGATGATATAGTTTTCTTTTCTGGTTTATCCTCTATTACTATTTTTTAATAAGAGATTTTTTTATATATATTCTTTTAATTATTTTTATATAAAATAGTGATAATTTATAACAAAATTAATGCTAATACGTTATAAAAAAATATTATAATTGTATCTATAAATTTTATTTTATTATATTATTATACTTTTTTTTATAAATGATTATAAAAAATAATTATAATATCATTATTCATATTATATGTTTTAATTCTTGAGGAAACCATCTCAACTTTTTTAAATATACATTAACTTATAAATAGAAACTTAATTTTTGATATCAATCTATAATGAATAAAATAGTTAATTTATTTACAACTATTTCACCATGTATAATATGAAACTGAAAATGATACAACGTATTAAATATAAATTAATATAATCATTATATAATTGACAAATTAATTGTAATAAAACGATGTAATAAACACTACAGCTTTTAATTTTAATAATATATTATATAGATAGATAGATTTTTATTTAAATATTTTATTACTTTCTAAAGTTTTAATATTTGAGTAACTATTGATAGTTGTAGAAATCCAAATCTAAATTATAGAATAACAATAAATATTTTAGATCTATTATATGTTAATTATTTAAAGGTCTTAGAATTATTGTTGATGGGAAACAATAATTATTAATTTAAATTTTTAAAATTAAGAAAAGTCAAATGTTCTTTTAATTATAATGGCTTGGTAAATAAAATTTGGAAAATACTTCGAGTATAATTATTTGTTTAAAATTATAAAGTAGCGTTATAAAAGTAAACAGATAAATTACATACAATTAAAATGATTGAATTGTTTAAAATTCTATTTATAAGTTAAATTTTATAAAAATTAATAAATATTTTTGTTTATGAACTAGATTTTTAAAAATCAATATAGTCATATTAATCATTCCAGAAGATTCTATTATATACTAAAATATAAAACGAAAGTTATATAAGTAGTCTTTTTTTAATAAATTTTTGAAGAGAGTGGATATATTGCTTGATTAAATTAATATTAAAAGATAATTTAGTTTTATTTTGAACTAATTATAAAATACTCATAAATGTGAATTTATATTTTCTACAGTGTATAATGATTCAAAACAACCTAATGATATTTGTACGATGTTAATTAACTTAATGAGCAAACATAATATATACCTATCGATAAATAATGTTAATAAAACTATATAATATAAATATGAGTATAAAACGAACTTCTATTTTATTTCGGTGGTTATTATTAATTTTTATTGATTAAATAAATATACCTTTTTTGTACTTTTATTTTTTTTTAATTTAAGAAAAATTTGTTACGATTTTGAGTGATAATTATTTATTAATTTGCTGTTTTAGATTATTTACTAATAAAGGCAATATTGTTAATAAAATATTAAACTCAACAGAATTTTAAAAATATAATAAATCTAGTGTATAAAAATAACCTACTTGAATAATATCAAAATACATGTTTTATTTTTAAATTTAATGTATTGAACTAAAAATTTAATAAAAATCTTATTATTAAAAATTAAAATTATTATTAATCTATTTCTGAATATAATTTATCAAGACAATCAATAAAATACTATTATCTTAATAATTAAATATTTTATATTTTAAATAAATATATAAAATTTATTAGTATCTTTAAATATTCCCCTGTAATTTAAAGTTTAAAATTAAAATGATTAAGAGTAAAAATATAAAAATCAAATACAAATATTTAAAATAATATTCCAAAATATTTGAAAACTATTAATTTTAATTGGTAATTTCAACTAATTTTGAATCTTAATAAAAATTAAAAATAATTTTTATCAAAAATTTTTCGAAGTTTTAGAAATAAAAGATAGTTTCCGTGTATTTTAATTGTGATATAATCCTAAATTAAGTAATGTTTATTGTAATAAACACAGCATACAATTAATTATGTAAATCATTAATTTACAAATTGGATAAAAAATTAGTTTTCTAACTAAATTATTATAAGATAATCTTTTAAAAATTATGTTTTTTTTATTTTAGAAAATCAAGTGACTAATTCTTTTATATAAAAAAATAGGATTTATATAACATGTATATAAGAAACTTTTTTTTCTGTTTTTATAAATAATAAAAAAGAAAATTTAATTTTTTTTAAAATTATTGACTCAATAAAATAATTAATTAATTTAGATTAACAATAAATATACAATGACTATGCTAAATGGTTAAATAAATTTTTGCAATAAAATTAAATTAAAGATTAAAAATATTTATGTTATTTAACATAATTTAATTAAAAAAAATTTATATTATTCATGAGTATATTATTTTTTTTAATAAATAATCATGATATTCAAAAATATAATTTTAAAAGTGCCAAATTAGATACAGAAATACAGCAATTAAATCAGAACCCTTATTTTAGTTTAAAAGCAATTTCTATTGATAAAGCTCAACATTTTAGTTAAATTAATATTTTTCAATTTTAATAAGATTCTATATAATCTTAAGTTAAAAAAGACATAATTTTTTTTAAAATATATTTGAAATTTAAATTTTTAACAAAAACTTATATATTTTTATAAGAATGTATTTTTAAAGTAAAAAGTAATTTATATATTTGTATGTGAAAAATTTAACTATTTTATTTCAATAATTTAAAAATGGGATAATGTTGAATTTTCAATATAGATAAAAATCTTACTATGATCTTTAAAAAAAATATCTAAAAATGGTTATATTTAATGTGACTAATTATTACGATTCTTTGTAAAAAATGTATTATTGGTTACAAACAGGTTTCTTTAGTAGCTAATATTCCTGATTTATTATATGAAACGGAATAAAATAAATTACAATATATATAAAAATTAATTCGTATAAAAAAATGGATAATATTACTTAATTTTTATATATATATATATTTATTTTAATTTATATATTATTTTTTTTATAGTTAAACTTATATTTACTAATGAAGAATTAAAATAAATATAGTTATATTTTCAATCGCTTTCATGGGATTTTAATACATTAATAATATAAAAATATGTATATACATATATTGATGAAATAGTCATTAAATATTTATATAAAAATTATAATAAATATCATATTTTCTTTTTGTAAATGTAAAAATTTGATAATAAATTCTGTTAATTAATTATTGTGAATTAAAATTCATGTATTATAGTTATATATAAGTTTAACTATATGTGGTGCTTTATTATTATTTAGAATAAATGAAAATTTAAAAATAACATAAATATATATTTTTTTTACTTATAAAATGAATTTTAATTTTATTCTGAAGAAAATCATATTAATATAATTAAGAAAATAATTATTATAGTGGAAATAAACTTGCTTTATAATCTGGTCGAAATAAATTTTCTTCGGGTTTAATGATTTATTATAACTAGATTCATATATTATTTATACACCTATACTGTTAATTATATTTCTGATAATATCTTTATAATAGTCTTAGATAACTTTTTAAATTTATAAAATAATATTTTTTTTGAAAATTGGTTTTTTATTGATATATTTATAAATACATATTTATAATAATGTATTGTATTTAATGTTTTAATTACTTCTATTTTAAGATCTTATTTTCTTTAAGAAGGAAAAAGCTCCTTAAATTTATTATTTATAAAAAAATTATTATTTATTGATACTTTTTTAACAAACTTAATAATATTTATATAATTAAACCATAAAAATAAGTTTTTTTATTACTATAGGTCAATAAAAAACATTAAGAATTAAAATTCTATAATACAATTCGTAATTTTAATAAGATTTTAATTTTTTTTAACAAACATAGAACAATATACAATTTTATAAATCAATTTTTTATTATTAGGAATTACAGATCTAGAAATGTAAATTAAATCTTTTACTTTAAATCATCTATTTTTTATGGCATAAAAATATCATAAATTTACAGATAGCAAATAAAAAGTATTTTTATTTAAATTAAATATAATATAATATAATAATAAGATTATGTGAATTGTATGAATGTTATAAGAACTAAACTTAATTATAAATATAATTAAATTTATTTTTTTAACATTGTTTTAATAGTTTCAATAAATAAATTGAAGAAATAAAATTTATTATAAGTGTAATATAATTAAATATCCAAGCTAAGGAAATAATTACTAATAAAAGCTGTAAATATATAAAGATAATATTTTTTTTTATTTAATTATATTTATGTAAGAAAACAATGAATTTTTTTCAAACAAAACAAAAAGTTATCCCTTTCTTATATAAATTTAGAAAATATTTAAAATTTAAATCCAATATGTAATTTTTTTATATTTTTGAAATCATATACTATAAAAAAATAACATGTTTCAAAAAATTTTATTCCAAAAACATCATTTTTAAATTAATATTAAGTATTTCAGAGAATAACATTAATATTGTATTAGTATTTCGGACTTTAGATAAATTTTATAATAAAAACTTATTATACAATTATTTTATTTTTAAGTTTAATCATCACCAAATTATTAAATGAAATTAAATTTGAAATTAAATAACAATTAGAATTATAGAATTTTAGAATTAATGTAATTAAATGCTTGTAAATATTAATTTATTTTCTGTTAAAGAAAAATATATATTATACTTAATTTTGTGAGAATAAATACTAAAATTATTATGAAAGTAATTTTTATAGCTATAATTTTAGAATATTATCATCAAAAAATCAAAAATAAATGATATTATATTCATGTATATTTTCAATGGTTATTTATTTGGAAACTTAATTAAATAAAATAAAACAATAAAATTAAATAAAATTATTAAAATTATGAAATATAATTTTTTTAACGATGCAATTTTTAAAATTAAAGACTTAATAAGATTATAATTTTTTTAGATAAATGAACAAATCAAAACTTTTATTTATATACAATAATATGTTTATATAAAAAATACAAATATTAAATTTTTTTCATAATGAATTTTTTAATATTTTAACTACATTCGAAACGAATGCTGCATAAGTTTTTTCAACTATTAAGACAGCAAAGTTGATTTCAAGAATTAAATATAAAAGTTTTACACAGCTTTTATTGTAAGAATATGCAAAGAAATTTTGAATTTAATTAAATTTATAAAATTTGCAATAATTTAAACTAAACTTGGTTATTAATAAAATTCTGAAATCATTACATAATAAAATTTAATAGATATGACAAATTTTGGACAATGGTCCATTTTTAAAGATTTATAATTAAAAATAATAAATAAAAATATTGAACAAGTAAATTAATTTTTAAAAGAAAATCTTATGTAAATTACAAACCTTTCTTTTATTAAAAATTAACTTTTAATGATTTAATGATTTACATTAATTAAAGGAATTTTAGAAAAATATATATCGAATTTGAATCCATAAAAGATAAATATAATTTAACCAAATAAAAAATATCTATGTTTTTCTGAAATGTTTATATAAATATTTCCATTAAAAAATTCTTAATATAGTAAAATAATAAATAATATTTTTGAAAAATTTATTATTTTAGTTAAAAAAAATTTAATTTTTTTTTTTCATGAAATATAAACTTTAACGAGGTTTATCTTGATGTACGAGAAATAAATCTTTATTAAAAATTAAATATAATTTAGATTTTTGATATTTGTGTAGAAATTTATTTAGGCTAATTTGATGATTGTGTATTTAAGAATAGGTAGCCCAGCATTATCATTATCATTATTATTTTAAACTTTTAAATAAATAAAATTATTTTAATAGTTTAAATTTATTTAAAATTATTCATATTAAGTATATTTATTATAAAAGTGATCTTGTTGACACAAAAACAGTATCAATTAATTCTATATATATATATATATTATTTTACTATAATATTTAAAACTTGGAAAAAAATTATTTTTAAATAAAGAACTCTTCATTAATTATTTTTTACAACCATATTATATTCTATAAATTTAAATCAAATTTTCAAATATTTAATAATTTTAACTAAACAAAAAAATAATAAAATAAGTTATTAAATGAACTCTTGTTATTAAGCTTTCCAAAAAATATTAATTATATCAAATATAAAAAAAATGTAATCAATGAATATTTAACTTTAAAAAACAATTTAAAAATTTCTTCTAATTTGAAGTTTTGAATCAAATAATAATTAATAACAAAATGAAAATACTAATAATTTACTATTCATATTTTTTCAAAATAACTTCTCATAAAAAATATTTTTAGACTTGATTGACAATTTTTAGTTAAAAAAAATATTAATTTTAAAAAAAGATGGACGTTTTTGTTTATATAAAATAATAAAATAGGTTTTATTAATTAATTAATAAACTTTAAATAATTTATTTATAATTAAAATTAGATAAAAAGACTATAATTATTGGTTAATATATTGTACAAATTTATTAAATATTTTTGATATGCTGCTAATTTAAATAAATTCTTAATTAATTAATATATAAATTAGGTTTAAAATTTTGGATTAAAACTACATTAATACTGATTAAAAAAATTAGAAATTAAAAAATCAATATTTTTACATGTATATTGAAAATTATAACAGATAAATTATATTTTTTATAAAAATTAATTTTCTATATATATTTCTATAGCCTATATATCTTATTTATAATTTTAAAGTTTAGTATGATAACTTTAATTTTATTAAATAATTACATTAAAAAGAATAATCTAAATTGTTTTAAGACATTTTGTAATTGTTTACGTTGTTGTTGGAAAAAAAATAAAAACTTTGCCAAATGAATATAAATGATTAATATATATTAAGTAAATATTATGCTAGATAAAAATATTCAATTATTTAAGATGAAAAATAGTATTATTATTTGCATAATTTATCTAATATAAATATTAAGAATTTAAATTTGAAATACTATAATTAAATCAAAAATTTTTTAATGAAAAACATAATTTATATTTTTCATTGATAATAATTCAAACTTAAAAAGAATTTATATAAATATAAGTTATATTCCAAATTTTCTGAAATGATAGTTGAAACAAAAAATATAAAATAAAATAAATTTTTGATTGGATATAAATAAAGCAGAAAAAGATATTATATATAGAATAAACTAAATAAATTATTATTAAAATACAATAATAGGTAAAAGAATATATCACTGATGTTACAGTTTAATATAAACTATCTTAAATTTTTTGATTTTATTGATTTAAAATCTTTGGAAACTCATTTATTTCTCTCTTGTTTATTTTAAAATAATATACACAGAAATCTAGTAAATATTATGAAATAATACAAATAACATCATATATTTTGTAACTATTTACCAATTAGTTAAAATTTGAAATGTAATGGAGTAACTAATAAAATGAAATTTACATATATTGTTTAAATTTTTTAATATTTGTAAGCAATAGAAATCTATTCCAATTCGATAAAATTTTTTTATTTATTTATTACCTATAAATCTTACAACTGGTAAAAATAAATAAAATATGAAGAGCACACAAAAGCATGAAAAGTTAATTTTTTCATTTTTTTAGAAACTTTTTACCTTTCAAATGTAATAGTTTTCTAATAAAAATCAAGAATATAATTTCATATTAATTTTAAAAACATCGGTTATTATAATACTAAAACTTGCCAAACTTTTCAAAACCAAATATAATTGTTAGAATGTGTATTAAAATTCATTTAATTTATTAATAAATCTAACTAATTTACGGATTTTGCTTCATTAATCGAAAAATATTTTGTTTAATATTTGATTAGATATAACTTATTTTTAAAACAAAAAATATTCGATTTTGCAATTTATATCAAGTAAATATTTTAATTATCGAACGCCACTTTTCCTAAAAAAAAAACTTTCGCTAAAAAAAAAGAACTTATATTAACAAATTTTGCTCGTTTTTTTTATTCAAATATAGTAGTATAAATGTTAAAAAAAATTTTTTTGTTTGAATAAAAAAATTCCTTTATAAACATAAAAATCAAAAGTTTTACAAGAATTCTAGTACTATCAAATATATAAAGCAACTTTTATATTTAATAAAATGATATATTTGTATGAAACTAATAAACTGTTTTTAATCAATGCTTTTTTAAATATAATCAGTAATAAAAGGTCCCCATACTTAAATCACACATTCCAAAACTTAAATCCCAGTCAAATTTAATATGTAAAATAAGTATAAGAAAAAACTGAAGTCTAATTTAATCATTTATAACTTATTTATAATGACACCTCTCACTTTTTTAACCATGTTGTTTTAATATACTTGACAATGTTTACTACTTATAATATTAAATGAATAATACTCCTTTGAAAAAATTAATCCAATCCGTAAAAATTTTCTAACTTAACACCATTCTTACATTGAGAAAACATACTTTTAATATAATTCTAAAAGGTATATAAGCAGGTAACAGTAGGAGTCTCTGATCAATTTCAGTAGACGTTTTTTTACCACCAGCAATTCTATGAAAAGCAACATTATCGATTATGATTATGCAGATTGTTACAATTGAATCTTGCAATGATGTAAATTATCCCGTTCGAATAAAACAAAAGTCTCAGTATTTAAAGAAACTTCCTATTGTTTGTATAAAATACTTCGAAATTAGTTTATTTCGGCACAGATAGATATATTATTAAGTATTAAACAATACACTACCCGTACTGCTCAAGTACCACGAAATGACCTGCCTTTTTTAACATCATACAATAATCGAATCATTTTTCATCCAAAAATAAATAATATTCGTTCCATCCTCCATCTGTAATATATTTAACAAAATTGTTGCTATCATTTAATCTTATATAAATATATTATGGGGTGTTTCTAAGTTCTGGATTTTAATTATCCGTTTGATTGTGTAATGTGGAGAGTTAAGTATTCTATCAACTGTTGATTTCTATACTTGTTGGTGCCATTCAATATAAATATTTGAACATATCCGTAGTAACTGTATTTCACAATCATCATCCAAACATTGTAATATCTATTCTTTTAGGATTTGTAATAGTTTCTGACCTAATCCAAAACCACCTTTTTTTAATGTTTCAATTGTGCAAATTTTCATGCATTTGTTTAAATGTATTTAATTGTTTTCCGATCACAATTGAAAATTTTCACCTTTTAGAGATATAATATCCTTCAAGATTCGCTTATATTATTAGGTTTCTATTTTCTTTGTTTGTTTATTTTAGTAATAAGGTTTTTTAATAATGACTGGATTCAAGTTTTGGAGAAAAGATATGTACAATGATATTTAAATTAAATAATTGATTAAATTTATTAGTTGGATTTGAATTAAAGAAAGTGGTATTAGAATATTGAAAACCTTATAAATATTCTTTCGTTTTTTTTCAGAATTTAAGCATTCATTCTTCCTCAAAGATACAAAATCTCTTCAACCATTTCAGATTATGTATCGTAAAATTTTATTTAAATAATATATCCGTTTTCAATGGCTTGCCGATATCTATTTTTCTTTTTCTTCATAAGATATTTCTTCATCATATGTTTTGACAAACTCGTTTTATTCAATGTGATCTTAATAATAAAGGAAAATCAAAATCAAGTTCTTCCAAATAGATCCGTTTATTTTTCTATTGGTAATGACTTAATATTTCTATTAGATATTTCCTGTTTCTTCCCGTTTTTCCACAACTTTTTATAAAATTATTTTAATTTTTCATTAATTACGGAGTTTTATGATGCCCTAATCAAAACAATTACTTTTACAAGCATTTTCTCATTTACAATAGTGCTGTAAACGCACATGTGTCTTCTTTCATAAAAATGTTTCTAATAAAAAAGTTTCTATTGTGAGGTTTGAACTTATGAATTTTTCCTTATTATAGAGCTGTATCTTTGATGTCGTTCTGGCTAAAAATAAATTTAGTATGATGTTTAAAACATATAAATTATTTCCAAAAACAGGTGCTTTATCAAGAAGCAAAAGAATATAAGTCTATTTTTTTTGAATTAAAAAACATTAAATGCTTACACATTTCAATTAAATTTGTACTGGTCATCCAAGACAACTTGTTATTTTTATATTTAAGCCCTGTTTAATAAAATTGATTTTGTTAGAGCACGTTGTTGGTTAATTTAGCAATTACTGACATTTCCATTTTTTTGCCAGTTTAACTCCAACAAAACATTACTGGTATACGATACTTTTAAAACTTGCATTATAAAATATCTACCTTTGATAATGTTATGTCCTTTTTTGAAGAACACTTAAAAAAACATATATTTTATTGCAAATTAAGTCGTACGAAGGGAAATATTTACTAAATATGTCTAAAAAATTATTTCATGTTTTCTTTTGATTCATCTTGATATAAAAGACACTCTTTACCAGAAAATTGATTTTACGTGATGGGAAACATTTTATTAACTATTCATATCCTTGAATTTGATCCTTAAAAAAATTCATTACTAATATGCTTTGCAATTAACATAACTTTTTATTTATGCAAATCATTAGAAATACATGGATCCTTGATCGCTCTATATAAAAGCATTCTAAAAAAAATCGGCTAAATTTTTTCATATATGTGCTATAATTCAACTATATTTTTCTGCTTCTATCAAGTTCCAATGTAGGTTCAAATATTATTTTCG
>CAKKLC010005671.1:43661-53967 GCA_918559645.1 Ceratonova shasta | reverse complement strand
ATATATGATATAATATATATTATATTTCAATTATTAATTTGGTATATAATACAATTGATGTTGTAATCAAATAGGATATACAATATAGATAAAAATATTATTTTCTTATTATACATAAACATTTATTTTTCTTCAAAAAAAAATTGTTCCAAATATTTTACATTTCAAATAAGTAAAAAAAATATGATATATATCTAGATATCTATAAAAATTAATTAATATTGTAAATTATAATTATTCAAGTTACATTTCAGTTTTTGTCAATTACTTTAATTTCAAAAATTAAAAATATCCTTAAATTAACAAATCTTTGATAAAATTTTCAATATCCAAAAAAATCAAACAAATCAGAAACAAGTTACATGTTTTAAACTTTTTCTTCAAGAATGAAAAATACCAATTCTACATAGTAAATGAAAAGTTATTGTTATGTATAAATCATAATTAGGAAGAATGGTTTCTATGTAAAAAAAAATTATTTTAAACTTGAAAAAATTAAAAATATTAAAATTGAAATTTTTTCTATATAATATAAACCTTAATTATTATCTTTATTTCTGTAAAATATATTGAATTAATTGCATGAAAATGTGATATTGCCAATAAACTCTAGATTTATTGCCATTACGGATGCCTCTTATATAATTATAACGCTTATATCTCTATTAATGAAGATTACTATAACCTTTAAATAAAAAATTTTTCAATAATTAGATAACTTAAATGATTGAATTTATAAAATTCTTATATAAAAATTTTTTATTAACGTAATTAGGTATTTTAATAGGAAGTTTACAAAATTATGAATAGGAATAAAAAATCAATTATGTTCAAATACAATAAAATTCTTTACAAGTTTTAAATATTAAAATTTTATGGTTTTATTCAAATAAAAAAAAATTTTTAATTAAAAGTTTTTACTTAAATTAAATCATAAACAAAATAATTTATTATAAAATATATCTTAATATAATAATTGTTTAAAAATAGATAAAAAAAGCTAGTTTTAATCGTCTAAACTATTAAAAATTGTTAAAAAATATAGTAGAATGTTTTATTTTAAACTATTACTATATTTTTTTTATTTAGTTTTTGTAATTATTTAAGATGAAAATTAAAATTTATTTTAAATCAAAAATTAAATATATCAATATTCTTAACTGGTGTACCAGTTTTTCTTTAACTTTTTTATATTCTTAAATTTTAAAACAAATTATTATTTTTTTTAAAATAAGAAAAATCAAATATGGAAAAACCAATATTTATATAAATCTAATAAATTTATAATTGAAGAGATTCATTTTAAATTCAATTATTAAAAAAAATCTTATATTAAAAATAAAATTTTAATTTTTTACTACATTATTATTTATATAATTAAAATTACACCATTAAAAAAAATAATCTTATTAATTTATTATGTTTTAAATAATTATTTATAAATTATTTGATAATTCTTATAATATCATATTAATATAAAATTTTTATATTTAAAATTGTAACGGTTATTTTTCGAAAATAGGTTTTTAACCAATGAAAATTCGGTAACTACATAATGTTACAAATTAATACGAACTAATAAAGAATTTGAAAAGTACAGATAAAATATAATTAAAATTAACTGCTAAATATTTTTAAATTTCAAAATTGCAAAAAATTATGATTTTTATGGAATAATTACATATTCAAAATATTTTATTTAATATATCTTAAATATATTAAAAATATAAAATTACTTTTACAAATAATTTAATTTGTAGTGTGAAAACAAATGAAATAAAATAAAATTATGAAATTTTAAATTTTTTGAATTTAATTATAATTTAAACAAAAAAATATTATAAAATTAAAAAATAAATCCATTTTATCCTTAATAATAATATTATATTAAATTATAGCATATCATTAGATATCATATGATAATCAAAACATCTAAAAACGGTTTCAAAATTTATTATAAGCAATTCAAAATATTTATTTTTGCTAAAACTATTAATCAAAAAAGCTTTTAAATTGGTCATTTAAATTTATAAAAATATGATAATGACAATTTTTTTTATAGAAATAGATATAAACATTTTCTTCTGCTAATATATTTCATTAAATAAAAACATGAAATTCTATTGATAATTGTCGAAATAATACTATTTTTGATTATATATTCATAATATGAACATGTTTTAAAATTATTAAAATTTCATGTCATGAACCAATCGCAGGATCATAAATTATGCCCCAGAATAAATAATTTTAAATAAATTTGATTCGATAATTATTTGAAATAATAATTAAATTATTTATTTTGCTTTTGAAATTCTTTGTTAATTAATAGATTTACACAACAAAAATTAAAAGAATAATTTATAAAATGTCAAAAAATAATGTAACATTAATAATTTAATGTTATATGGATGAATTATACAAAATTTAGATACAATTTTTTATCTGTCAAAATGTCAGTATTATTAGACTTCTTTTTATTAGTAAGTTTGCAACTAATAATTAATACCGAATTTATAAATAGTTTGGAAGAAGTCTATTTCCATTAAAACTAATCATTTAATCAAAAAACCATTAAAGATAAAATATGCAAATAAAAACCATACTAATATATTAAAATAAATTAATAATCTAATTGGTAAGGCGTCCGAAAATTGCATTGAAAATCTTAAAAAAATTGAATTTTTTGCATTTATAATCTATAGAAAAATTGAATTTATATTTTACCACGTTTTATTTAATTAAATTCACTTTCAGTTGATTCTCTGTTTTTCATTATCCGTTCTAAACTCCTCAATGTTTTTTTTAATAGTTTTTAATCAAAGGCTACTACTTTAATATTTCGATACATTGAGAAATAATTAAAAATATTATTCCTGTGAAAGTTACGATCTTTTGCCAGTGGTTTCTTAAAGCATCGAAAAGCTTCTTTCAACTACTATAGAAGTCAGTGGGCAATAGTTCAGAAGAACATACTTCGATGACGACATTTTTTCTTTTAGATCTAAAGTTGCGATTTTTAAAGTTTCGTTTACTTCTAATCGTACTTTAAAATACGATTTAACATCGGCTTTATCGATTGTAAAATTTAAATGTTGAAATTATTTTATACCCAATCATGATATTATATTTTTATCTTTCAAAATTATCTAAAATTTCAATTAAATAACAATTAAAACATTCGATTTTAAATAGATCTTTAACATTATTTGATTGTAAAACAACCTTCTTTGCATTTGAAACGATAATTTCATTATCATAAAGACCTAGAACTATCTCTTTTATAGTCGGGAAATTGTCAACATAATATTTAAAGGCATTTAACCAGCTAGACCTCCATGTTATTATTACATTAGACGGGATTTCTATTTCTTCAAACATCATTGAAGTTGTACGATTATTTAAAGTTATTGCATTAATAGAAGCATTTGAAAAATCCATCGCTTGAAAACTTTCTCTTATTCTCATGGTAATTTTATGCAACAAAAAGGCAAGGCGTAAAATATTTACAATTTACGGTATTTTTTTCTTCATCTCTTCACCAGCTTTCACCATGTAGCGAGCTGACCCCGATATTAATAGTTCCCAACATGTCCTTAAACGTTTATTTTTTCAAGTGCATGATAAACGAAATGTTCTATGATAATTGAATTTTGAATGGTAATTAGCTAAATAAAATCGATTAAAAATTTTTATTTGGAGTTTTTAGTCTCGCAGCAAGTACGTTTACATACTTTTTTCTTTTATATTTCTGTTTCGTCTATAACCAAAAATATATTACTACGTTCGTAGTAATTTATCTATTATAATTTTTGTTTAGAAGCAAGGTCAACAGCATGATAGTATGCGGTAGAAGCTGGTATTCTAGGTCCTTTAAATTCAGATATAAACTTATGAAAGCTATCATTTCGTAATTTATGAAGCGGAATGTCTGTCCACTAATAATTGTATTAATTTTGAAATTTTATCATCGCTTCAATTAGGGAAAAAGGTTTGCGAGTGGTAGGTTTTTTTCGAGGTCATAAGTTTCTTTATCTCTTTATGAGAAGCCTCATTAGACATTCTTGTTGAGTTTACAACGAATGAACATCTTTTGGAAAATAATCTCTTCCTTTGGGGTTAGTTTAAATTCATTTTTATAAAATGATACATATTTTGTTACTTGAATATATCTTTCTTCCTTTTTTCGTCCCATATGAAGGGTAAAAAAATAACTGTAATTTTATTGCATTTAAATCATAAAAATTGCATTATAGACGCACTATTTAAGCTTATATAATAAGAATTTGTTTACATTGTGTTTGTAATAAATTTAAATAATTTAAATTTTTTTATAACAAAAAAATTAAACATTAAGAAAAATTATTTAAGGAAAATCATATATCATAGTAATTATAAATCATAATTATTTTTATTTGATAATTTTACAACTATTTTGTTATTTAATTTCCTTTAATTTATAGTTGCTAGATTATAGGAAAAATCTATTAAAGCTTATGGTAATGTTGAAAGATTCCCAAAAATGTAGCTATAATATTAAATTCATTATTAAAAAAATTATAAAAATGATTTTTTTTTTGTAATAGTGCACACAATTAAATTATATTTAGGAAATTTTTTGCAAGTTAAAAATAAAAATAAATTAATTAGCAGAATATTTCTTAGCTAAGATACTTTTATGAATTGCCAAACTAAAATAAACATAAAATCTTTTTCAAACAAATTCATATTTTTAGTAATTGAATATTAATATACATAAGTTTTGAAAATAAAAATATTGGTTTGATCTTATGTATTTATGTAAATTATAAATATTATCAATTATTATAAAAATTTGATAATAAATTTCATTATACGAATAAATATACATTTTATTAAAAAATTATTATATGTTAACAAAACATCTTTTATTATAACATTTTATTGTAGGAATTTTATTTAACAAAACTAAGTATATATTTTGTAAAAAAAACATTGAAATAATTTTTCATTAGAACGATGTCACTTCTTATTAAAATTAGAAATTTTTTATCTCAAAATGATAAAAATATTAACTTGCAATTCTATACGGAAATTTCATTAAGTTGGAAAATTTGAAAACTTTTGAAAAAATAATAATTCTAAATTTCCATATTATTAGTATTATTTTAAACAACCATTTTATGAATGTAAAAGTTTTTTTAATTGAATTAAAATGTAATAATATTTTGTGTCTAAAATATATTTGAACAAAATAATTAAACTTAATATAAAAATTCTTCCTAAATTTTAAAATTTATTTAAATTAAATAGATTATAAGTACTTTTAAATGACATCCTTATAATTATAATTATATGAATTACAATTTGTAATAACAAATATTTGTTCAATTTATCCATTATTCATAATTTAAGTTTTTAACATAGTATAAAATATTTTATTTTATTTGGCATGTACTATTAATATATCCAAATAAAATCTACACTTATCTAGATGATCGTAGAAACAAAATATATTTAAAATCATAATTAAATATTATAAAATTTAGTTTAATAATGCTAATTATTATCTATTGTAATATAATAAAATTAAAAATATTAATAACATTGTGTATTCAACGATTAATGAAATAAATAATTAAAAAAGTTACCTATTAGTTTGTTTAAAGAAACAGGCATATTCTTTCGCTTTAATTTTTAAATATAATATTATTTATTACTATCAAATAAGATAATAAAAATTACAATAAAGAATCTATTAATGCATTAAAATATCTTAATTAATAAAATATTTGAGGAAATTTATCAATTACATTGATATAAATATTTTTTATTTATTTATTTATTTAATTCACAAATATTTAAAATTAGGATTTGTGATGTAAATTTACAGTGGTTTATCACACCTAGTAAACTAGTTTAAAATTCAGATTTTTAAGTTAATTTAAATTTGTTATCAGCAATATATGATACTAAATTGCAACTTAGAAAACTCAGTTTCTTTTTATAAAACAAATAGATCCGAATTCGAATTTTATTTTAATTATAAAAATTTTATAACATACATAATTAGATTAAATAAAATAATGTATATTTTGTTTTAAGGTTAATATCATGTTTTTAAAATGTTAAATTACATGTAATTATGAGCTCCTTTTATAAATGTATTTATTTCTTTAAAGTTTTTACAAAGACTAATCAGCATTTCTTTTTCAATCATAGTTTCAAACTTTGTAAAACCTCCTAAAAATAATTTAGAAAAATATATAAATTCAATTTTAAATACAAAATGTTTATTAAATATAGATCATAATTAATTAATTAACCATATATGAAATGAAGGTATATTATAATATAATTATATAATTAAAATATAAATCACATAATTTAGTTATTTTATAACTAATTTTCTAAATTATAATATTAATATAAGCATTTTAAAGTTATATTTATATCTAAATAATTATTTATTTTTTATCAATAAAAGAAATGTAAAGTTAATTAGATTTTATTACTATCCTGAAAATACACAAAGAAAAATATGTTTCGACTTTTTATTTTGTTACAGTTTAAAAAAAAAATAACACAAAGATGTAATATATATTTAATGTTAACTATAAGATAATTATGAATAAGAAAATTATAAAAAAATTTAAAATAAAGACTAACTGATTTTAAAATTATTATATTGTAACATCAAAATTATTATTTATCAAAAATACCTATAGGAATAATTTTTTTATATATTTTGCAAAATATTAGGTTTTGTATGTAAAAGAAAATTGTTTTAATTTATTTTAAAGCATATAAAAATAATAAAAACAACTAAAATGATAAAATTTGACATTTATAAATATTTAAAAAAAACAGATTTAAAATGATATTTATGTAAAGACGATAATGAGTTTATTAAGATTTTTTATCTTGTGCTTTTTTTCCCCATTTAAATATTTACAAGCTTTTTCCCTCACTCATTAGATAATAAAAAATTAACTATATAATTTAAAAAAATTAATTAACTTAATCCAAGTCTTAGCTAAATCATTATATCTGCAAACCCATTCTACAATATATAAGTCTATATTTTATTAAAAATACTTTTTTTCTCTTGATCATATACATACCCTTTGTCCAACATGATTCAATATTGTAAGCATGGTTATTTGTTGTAGGATAGACAAAATGTCAACTATTGTTAAACTTATATATTCGAAACCCAAGCTTACAATATTTTTATATACAACACATTTATCAGAACATACAATGGAACCCTAATTGCAAATTTGATTTATTATTGGTAATAATGTTGCATTAAATCTATTTCAAAGGCTTTACAAATGGATCTTGATTAGTAAACAAATTTTTTAGGCTATACCATATTACTATATTTCATATTCTGAAACTCTTCCTATGTGATACTTAGGCATATGTCTAATAGACTTTCTTCAATTAAACATATAACGCCCTCTCCTTCAATTAATAGTGTTTTGTTACAAAATCAAACACATGGATGTCTTAAGACATCATATAAATCTATGACAACTCTTTCGTTAAATTGAACTTTTTCTAAAACATTTACATGTTTTTCTTTAATAAAAAAATTCTATAATGATTAAATTCACTCATTTTTTTCAGAATTTTTTTTCAAATATTGAATTTGTTCTGATATTTAAATATTTCGTTTGTCCGTTACACTACTTAGTAATGCATCTAAAAGTCATCCCATCTTTATTTCGTGTATATTGTTTGTCAGAGATGAAAACGGTATTAATAGGCACCTAATCAAATGATTTAAAACAGCAAACCTTTGAAGACACAATTATTTCCTCATTACTTGATTTAATTACTGTTTTAATCTTTGTTGTGTAATAATGAGTACTCATAATTTAAGGATAAAACTTTTTATTTTAATTAATTAATCAACTAATCAAATTAATTAATAAATCTAAAGTTTTTTTTTCGCCACGTATTGAACAATTGTACTCGATAATAGGTTTTTAGCTGTTTTAAGCTTGAAACTTTAACACTGAAAATATTAGGTAGTTTAATTTTAATTTAGATATAAATAATACAATCTTACTAAAAATTTATCTATGGTTACTATGGTCTAACAAAATTCCATGATTGTTTGTTAGTATGGATTGTTTAAGTCCCTCTATAATATTCATAAAGGTTGATAATAGTTCATATAAATATTAAGGACTTATATTAAGCTTAAAATTATATTAAACATAGTATAATAACGAATAAATAACATATAAGTAATATTGGTCTAGAAATTATTCCATATTTTTATTAATAAGGATAAATAGATGTTATACAGCAAAATTTTCGTCAACGAAGCAAATAAATTGATTAAATTTAAACAATCTATACTATTCCAGTCACAAATATTAAGATAATTTGTTTTTAATTATATATTTTCTTCTAGCCCGTTCATATGGCACAAAAAAATCTAAATAATAAAGAATAAATAGTTCATTATGTATATTGACAGAAAAAAAAATTTAATATTAATTAGATATTATTTAATAATATTAGTATTTGTATTAATTTTATAACTAATATAGCCCTAATACATTATGTGTTCTATGTATTGAAGCAGAGACTTTATTCAAACATTTGTGTTTCATTATTATTTTTTTCAATTAATAATAATTAAATAGACTTTATCAAATAAAAGAAAACTATTTAAATAGTTAAGCATTATTAAACAATATAACTTCAATCTAATGTGTAATAAAATAAAATATTTGGTGAAGAATTTCAATTTGCAGAATTTACATTTGTTTGTAAAATCACCAAGAATAATAAAATATAGTCGATAGAAGAATTTTTGAAAGATTTTTCATAGCTATTATAAATAAAATTTTGTCAGAAAAAAAAATTACCAGTATGTAATTTATTCGGGATAAATAAATATCAATCAAAATTGATGTCGATTTATATAAATTTTATTAACTAATTTTACACCTCATAAAGAATAGATTTTTTAGTTGTTAATTATTATAAAGAATTTAAAACAAGAGTTAATTAGCCTCTTGTACTTATATTTAATTTGCAGTTTGAAGTCAATTTAATCAATTCCAAAAAAAAAACGTACTATTTTTAATTTCATAAAAAGAAATAAGACGTAACATATAATAATTATTGCTTTTTTATGGTATTTAAAAATTTATGCTATCTTTAAAAATCCATGCAATATAAATAAACATAAAATCTTTTATTTTCTTTAAAACACTAGATAACTAACTATTAATAATTAAATAATCATTATTTATATATGATATTTTTTAAATTATTAGTATTATTTTTACGATTTTAAAATTGTAATATATCTTTCCCATTTATTAAATCTGGTTTTTAAATTAATTTATACAACCTGGGCTTACAAAATAATAAATAGAAACATTAAAAAAATTCTGATTTAATTTAATTTATAATGTTCTTTTTGTTCTTTATTTTATAGATAGTAAATTTTTAAAATGTTGAATTAATTTTAATAAGTTTATATTTAAAAAAAAATCTAAAAATGTTATAAAAAATTAAAATGATTTTTGGGATGATCATAAAATATTCTATACCAATATTTAATAAATTGGTTTAGTTTTATGCTAATTAGATCGAAGACTATAAGATTAAATAAAATAATATGAAATTAACCAACAAAAATTGTAATCCAGATTTTTGGCATCATTAAAAAATTTTATATTTCAATTATATAACTTATGATAACGAATCATTTTCCTTACATTCCTGTTTTAAAATGAATATATACACTGAGTGACAAAACTAAAAGAATTTAGGTCGATTCTGAATAAAATTTATACAGAAATGTAAAATTATTATTTAAAGAGTCGAAAATAACTAGAAATCTTAACTACTTATTTATAAATGTAAAATAAAATTATCTGAAATGTATATTTAAATGATTTAAATCTATATTATATTTATTTCAAACTATATTTCTTAAATAAAAAAAAAACTACATTTTTATATTACACTGCGAAAGATTTGATATAAAAATATTTTGATAACGTCCAGAAAAATAATAAGAATTCTTCCGAATCTTATAAATCTAAACCTTAAATCATAAAAATAGAATTTGGGAATAAACATTATCAGAAACTGAACTATATATTATAATATTTTTCTAATACTGAAAGTACCTTTTGTCACTGCTTCCGCTAAACTTTGAACATTTTTATAATATTAAACTACTCAGCTTCTGACGCTTCTACAATGGATGTCTTTTAACTTGAGTATAATAAATTAATATTTATTGAAATAAGTAACATACAATATTCCTAACCAATCCATTAAAATT
>CAKKLC010005671.1:22704-40526 GCA_918559645.1 Ceratonova shasta | reverse complement strand
TATATATATATATATATATTTCAGCAGACCTGGGCAAAGTACGGCCCGCGGGCCACATGCGGCCTGCTATTAGTTTTTGTGCGGCACTTTTATACACTGGCAAAAAAAATAAGAAATATATTTTTATTTTTTTATCTAAGGGTTTATCAAGGCATACTGTGTACAAATTTTAATATTTTGTACAAATTTTTGTTTTTTTAAATACAGTTCTCACAACGTAAATTAATGATAAATTATAGTAAAAAAATGGTTTTGCTTTAAATTTAAAATTTAATTCATTAGTCGGTAATAACCTGCGTGCAGTTCGTTTCAGATTATTATACTTGTAAAAAATTGTTTATAGTGAAATTAAAATTTATTGAATCCTTTTGAAAAATGAATAAAAAAAAATTGATCATGAGTGCCGTGTTTCCAATGAAGAGTTGAAAACTAAATATTTTTAACGGAATTTAAAAATAAAGCTATATGTCTTATTTGTCAGGAAAGTCTAGAAGTCTTATAAGAATATCATATCTAGAGACATTTCAATACTAAGCATTCTGCATATGGATCCGACTTTACTCCTACAGCTAGAAAGGGCGCTGCTTCCAAGCTAGCCGTGAATTTATCTCGACAAAGAAATACTTTAATACGACAAAATGCAGAACAAGAAGCTGCTACAAAGTTTAATTTTATAATTGCCTTAAAAATTGCAAATAAAAATAAACTATTTTTGGATGGAGAATTCACTAAAGAGTTTATGATTGCAGAAAGTGGTATCATATATCCTGAAATTAAAAAGAAATTGAAGACTGTCAGCTTATCTCGACGAACCAAAACTCGACGAAGTGAATGTATCAACGATGATTTAAATCAGCAACTATTGGATGTATTACAATCATCAATACCGTGCTCGATTGCTGTTGATGAGAGCACTGATCTAAAGAATGCTGCATAATCGGTAATTTTCATCCGTTCATGTTACGCTATTTTGAAAACGTTGAAGACCTTTTGACAATAAAGTCATTGAACGGCCAAAAAATTAGAGCTGACATTTTTTGAAAAGTTGAAAATAGCTTAGCAAAATATATCTTGTCGTGAAATAAAATTATAAATGTTATAACTGATGGAGCGTTAAGCTTAACAGGCTTAAACATTGGACTATTATAGAGAATCTAGGAAAACGTTCAGGAATGTCATCCAAATCCCCATATTATACCAATACACTGTATTATTCATCAGCAATTTTTGTCGAAAAAAGTGCTAAAAATGGAACACGTTACAGTTACAGTAATTAAACTAATTAATTATATTCGAGCAAAAGGTCTTAATCATTTAAAATTTATTGGTTTTCTGCAAGAGATTGAATCGGAATATGCAGATTTTTCTCTACCATAGTCAAGTCCGATGGTTAAGCTTGAGTGGGGTCCTGATCTGATATGGAACTTTTTAGGATTATATAATTACTTTCTTGGAAATGAAAATTAATAACGATTTCCCACAATTGACAGATTCCGATTGGCTTTTAGATTTTGCATTTACCCTCGGTATTATCACACACATCATTGTATTTAATACCTCATTGCAAGAAAAAAAATTTTATGCTCACAATACGGTAGTTCACCTGAATTCATTCCAATTAAAGTTACGACTTTTTTCTCAGCATCTTTAAAATAACAATTTTGATCACTTCCCAGCTTTGAAAACCATTATTTACATACATGAGAAAAAATTTAATAAATAAAGCTGCACCGTAAGAGTTTTAAAAGAAGAATTCAATCGCAGATTAGGTGATTTTCGTAAACTTGAAAAAAGTTTGTCAATAATTAGGGATCCATTTTGTGTTGAAATTGATAGCGTTCCGAGTGGCATTCAGTTAGAAAATATTGATTTGCAATGTAATCCTGCACTTAAAGAATTAAATCGTTGAGAAGATATTTGTAAATTTTATTGTTTACTTGATTCGGAAAAGTACGCAAACATTCGAGATTTTACCTTTAAAATGCTGGTGATTTTTGCTTCAACTTAATTTGTGAACAAACTTTTTCTATTATGAACATCAATATAATCTCGTTACCAGCATCTATCACAGATGGGCACCTAAAAATAGTGTTTAAGATTTGAACTACATAATTTGAAGCAGATATTGAGAAAATGATGGCAGCCTTTAAACAACTATATTTATTTAATTAAAATAACCAATTCTTAAACTTTATTATTAATATTTTCATGTTTTACTTCAATTAATAAAGAATTAGATTTTTTTAAACGAGTATATATATATATATTTATTTTAATTGGCGGCCCCTCAATCGAATTTAGTTTTCCATGCGGCCCTAGATCCTTAAAGTTTTCCCAGGCCTGTATTACAGGGTTTGTATTTTTATTAATTTACTATAATATCAAAATTTTATTTTTGATCTATTCATTCTTTAAATATAGGGAATTAATTTAAATAATACACTTTAAAAATTATAGAGTAGATTAATTAACATAATTTTAAATGAAGGTTTTTTTATTAAAAATATTTTTTTCTAAAATATTATTATAAATTTAATAAAAATTAACATTTATCTTTATATATAAGGATACTTAATTAACTTTTAGAAATATATTTTATCTAATAAATGTATTAAAACTATTAGAATTTGACAATTAAAATTATTTAAATATAAAAGTCTCATATTAAGATTAGTAGTTTAATTTAGAGTGTTAGTATTTAAATTAATTAATTATATAGATTAGAATTTTAAATTTCTTGATAAAATTTTTTATAAATATCACCGGAATATAATTAATTATATAGTCAAAATTATTGAATAAATTTAAATATTATTTTTAGATTTTGAGTTTTATAAACATATAGTTATAATAAAACCTTGTAAACTTAATTGATATGCAATTAACATATATTTTATTAAATTAGATGACATATTAAAGATATTTATTTAATTTTTTAAATAATATTTTATTAAATTAACTTTAAATATATTAAATAATAAATTGTCTTTGAGAAAATTTATATATTTTATTAATAATTAAAAATTTCTTGTAAAGATTTATATTATATTTATTTTATTGCATCATATTTTTCAAAGTTTCATAAAAACTTAATTTTATTTGGAAATATTAATATTGTGCATTAGATTTATAAATATAAATGACCAATTTTCTGTCAACAAACATTTTTTTAATTAAATAATAGTTAATTTAAAAACCCAAAACTTTTTTTCCTGAAATTTTAAAAACTATAACTTTTTTATCTCAAAATTTAAAAACTAGAACTTTTTTATCTCAAAATTTAAAAAAAAATAGAACTAATTTCGCAAAATTAAAAAAAAATGCTTTTTAATTTTAAAAACTAAAAATTTTTTTATGTAAATTTCAAAAATATTATTTAAAATCTATATTTAATGACAGATTTAAATTTATAAAAATTTAATAATGACAAATTTGAACAATTAGCAGCTGAATTTCCAGCTAAAATTACGTACGCATCAATAGATGAGTTTGTGGAACTGTTTAGCTAACCAACTTCAATTAAATAGTTTTATATAAGATTTTAAACTAGAAATAAAAAGTACATAAAACTTACTTTTTATGATGGATGTCCAATAAATATAATGGCACATTTTAATGTTTAAATGAATAAGTGTATTATAACTTAAATTAATACAGTTCAATAATCAGAGTGTTTAAAAAGATCAACTTGTAAGTCCTTAGTTTTTAAAAGAATCGTCACTGAAAAATTTAATAATACTGCTAATTTAAACCATCTGATGTTATAAGCAAAGTTCAACTAGAGAAAGGACAACCTTTTAATATATAAATGCTTAAATAGCCTTCGAAATTTGAATCAAAAAACAATCATATGATTATTAATTCTTATAAATTTCTTCCGACACTGATGGCAACATTTTATACTTATTTAGTTTATTCTGGTTTATAACTTGAGAATCAAAGCTTTATACGCGATTTTATGATATGGAAAGCAACAAAATATTTCTATTTAAATAATAGAAAGATTATTTATATAGATGTTACTTTTCTGAGTGGTCTTAATAAAGGTACCTTGCTATCAGCTATAGCTCTAGATTGAAAAGATCAGATTGTATTATTAGCTTTTGCTGAAGTAGAAACTGAGAATGGTGGTAGTTGGAAGTATTTTTTAGATAATTTTAAACATTCATTTCCAATTTAATAATTCATCTACCATACTCAGGTAAATCGAGAATAAGGTTTATAATTAATCTTACATCATAATTATCCTGATGTAGTAGTTTCCCAAAGTGTAATACGTATTCCAAAAAATCTTAGATCAAAATTTAGAGTAAGGCAACTCTATGATATTTATTGGTATCTTATTCATCTATTTGATAAAAATATAGTTTATAGAAGTTTTGAAAATTTAAAAAATATTATTATTAACTTTTATAATGAATCCTCTCTTAATTGCTTAAAGAAATGGGAAAATTCGAAATTTCCGCTTCACAAATATGATAAATTTATAAGTAACTATGTTGAATCTTTTAATGCATCTATTAAAAGACTTATCAAACAAGATTTAACAAATTTAATTATTTTTATGAAACAAACATATAATGAAAATATTTAATGATAAAAGAATTTAGTAATTTACATTTTCCATTTTCATCACTTAAATTAATGGTCTTGAATCAAATATTCCGATTGCTGGAATTTATAGCGTTATTCAATCAAGTTCTAATATTTTTTTAGTTGAAAAAAATTTATATTTGATATTAGTTTAAGGTCGTGCAGCTGTAATATGGGTTATGAATTTGGATTTCCTCTTTAACAATTATGTGCTGTTATTATTTAGTTAAGACGTGATCTATTATTATTCAAAGATAAATATTTTACTACTAAAAAGTATATGATCTCTTGTTTAGAAATAATAATAATGCCTAAATGTGTTCAAGAAATAGGTAGAAACAGTAATCTAGTACCTGAAACGAGAAATTTGAGAGGAAGGCCTAGAACATCTAGAATAAGATCAGGAATGAAAAATTAAAATATTAATTTTTAATTTTATAATATCTGTCCCTATTTTGATCAGAATATTTCCAAAAATTATTAAATTCTTGATTATTATTTTTTAATTTAATATAATAATTTTTAAACAATTTATTTAAGATAATTTTTTCGGTCAATTTTTTAAAAATTGAGAAAAAAAGTTCTATTTTAATAATTCTCTTAAAAAAATAATTTATAAATTACTACAAACAAAATTTTTAAAAATAACTATTTCAGAATTAGAAATTAAAAACTCCATTTAAATTTTGGGTATAATTTATACAAGGGTTTTTATTATGTCCATCTAAAGAACTAATGATTATTCACACAAATTGTAATTTAATAATAAGTAATTTAATTAAAATAAATTTTATTTAATATTTAAAAATTTATAAAAGTTCTATAATTTTTTTAAATTGGTAATCAAAATTTCAACATTCAGAAGGATTTAATAAACCATTTATATTAACCGATATCGCTTATTAGTACGACTACGCCTATTAGCATGACCAAAATAATTTTAAAAATTCATACTAATAAATAATATCACTATTCAAAATAATAAAATATTAAAAAAAATTATTAAATAAATTCTTTTTAATTTTTTTACAAAATTAACTTATACTCATGCCCTTATGAAAAAATACCATTCATGATTTCTTTCAACCTAGAAGTTATATTCTACATGGAGCTCGGTAATTCATGCTATAAAGATAAAAACCATTCATCTGAAATAGAAAATTGTTCTTACAGTTAATCTATTTTTCCAAAATTATTTAGAAACAAAGACGCTAATAGAATACAAGCCTCATCAATGAAGAGGTATTCAGGTTGAAGAAGATAGTCTTTGTTCGAAAAGACAAAGGAAATGTTGTTAAATCAAATTGTCAAACTTAGAATAATTAAAATAAAAGTTACAAGAACTTTTATCTCTGAACTAATTTATTATTAGCTGAGCAGAACAAAATTTATCTTAATGGATCCAACAGTTGGACTGATGGATTTTCAAAAAGAAATGAGTTATGACTTATAAGACAGCATACTACACAACCTTTACTAAGATATATTAATTTGACGTGTCATCTCATAAATGAGATATGTAAAAAATGGTATTGCAAATATTTATTTATCTAAAACATTTATAATTGATCAAAAAGCGGTCTCTTTTGAAGATAGGATTCAAACCATTAATTAAAGAGGTCTAAAGCATCTAAATGTGAAAATTGACATTATTTGATTCTATGATAAGCACACCAGAAATTTCAATTAAGGCGAATGAAATAAAACTTAGGTAACTTGTAATCCATAAGGGTAAGAATTCGTCGGTACATAATTAATTCAACAATAATTTTAACATAACTTTTGAAAAAGCTTAGCTAAACAAAGACTTGATAATTTCCTGGATTAATATGATCCTTCCGTTGATTGATGTTAGTCCTCACAGATGTAATTTTTTGGATTATTGTCGTGCGCATATTTCGGAGAAAGTAAAAGAGCACTGTACAAGAGAAATATTGCAATATTTGTAATAGTTGATGGATTGAGTAAACATTTACTAGCAGGTGATATCGGAACCTTTTATTAATTAATGGATAAAATTTCTATTGTCACGAACACCTGGAAAACATCTGATGGACTAGATTACACTAACTAAGGAAGGGCAAAAGCTCAAATTTAGGTACTTGTAAATCAATGAATTTATAGTTCATGGTTTTCTCTTGCTAGTAAAAATATTATAAATTTTATTCTTTTTCCAAGATAAACTGAAGATTTTAATTATTGGCATATATATAAACATTATATAGAATGATAAAGATTGTAAAATGATTTTATTTCCTCTATACATGATTTTTTATCCCTACGAAAGATGATATTATTGTTGAATCAGATTTGTTTGCATCAAGATTATGAATAATTATAGTTTAAAATATTTTTTTTATAATTTTTTTTGTAACCATATAGTATATCCAGAGTCTAAAAAAATTGATTAGTCATATTATTTAATAGTATAAGTCATATTGTTTGTGGAAAACGATTATTTAAAGTCTTTACCTTATTCTAAGAGTGTTATTTGTGAATAAATTTATACAAAAAAATACGAAAAAACCATTATACTATTTTAAATTTTGATATGGATCAACAAATTTAAGAAAATAAAACCAAATTAATTTTGTTAATTATTATTTTGATAATATTAAAAAAAGGTATTGTAATTGTTACACATAAAATAATTTCTAATAAAATGCCCAAAAATTATTCAAAATAATTATTATTTGGCGAATTAATTTTTAGATTTATCTATATATTTGATATAATGTTCAAGGATATATTTCAAAAATTTATTAGCTTAATAATTTTAAATAAAATTCTGTGCGAGTTACATTAGTTTTTTTTAAATTCAGATTTGTTACATTTAATTTTATTTATCCTAGCCTATTTAAAATGTATCAACATCTTAAATAGAAGAATTAAAAATTGAATATTCTTGTTATAAATTTTATTAGTTAACTTCCAAATAAATATTCTAAAAAGTCTTGTTAAAAATACTAATTGAAATATAACATTCTTAAAAAAATCTCAATTTTTCATTAATATAAAATGTAAGATTTAAAATGATTTTGAATTATAAACATTAAAAACGTAATTTTCTTAAAATTCTTGTAAGAATTAAAAAAATGGAACAAGTATTATTGATATTTTTACCGATAACAAACAGGTTTATTATTATTAAACAGTTGAAATAAGAAATTTAGATCTGAATTTTATATATATTTGATGTTACCGTGAAATTCTAATAGTTACAATACTTCTAAGTTATATAAATAATTAAAAAGATATTGGTTTGATTAAATTCATATGCTAAAGCATATGTTAATTTATAGGTTCTAAATTGCGTACTAAAAGTTTTTCATTTATGTCTATTAATTACATGATTGATATCTAATACAAAGGTTTTCTTATAATATATTAATTAAATACAAAATTAACATAAATTAAAATGCTAGCTTACATTTCATAATATTTATATATATATATATTATATTATATACTTTAAAAAATCATTTTGTATTAATAAGCCACAAATCAATTTTTGAAGTTTCTTTTCTTAATTATTTTAATTAAAACCTTAAAACTACAATATTATTTTAAAAAAAACAAGGTATTATTTTATATTATACTTAAATTTTATATTTAATTTTTTTTTAATTTTATAGTGTTTTTTGTTCAATAACGTAAACGTTGCAATCAATTTAACAATTGTTGCAATCAATATCATAATGGTTCTAATCAATATCTTAATTTTTATTATTAATATAATATTAAAAAATTAATTTTTAAAGCTACCATAAATGGAGGAAAGAAACAATAGCAACAAAGAAACCGCAATAACAGTACCAATTTGTTGGGTAAATGGATCTAATACTAGTTAATTATGCAAAATGCTTGTTTATAATGAGTACAGGGAACGAATTATAGCAAAACTTTTAGAAGGACCTTCTATATAACTTATTGCATTTATGTATCGAATTCCACGTGAAACAGTTAAAAGTATTATCAAGCGTTTTATTCTGATACATGAAAGGTATTATGTGATAACAAAAGGAATATTGGCACTTTATGCTGAGATTGGATATAAGGCAGACATACTATACGACACGGAAGATAATCATACTTGAAAACTTCGTCAGATTTGTGATTGAAATTTTGCAAATATCTACCTTCATGTATCTGCTAGTACGACTCACATATGCTTGTGTTCATTCCATTATACATTAAACCAATAACATTTGTTTACAAGATAAGAAATTCTCAATGAACTATTGATTCAAGAAATGGATATGCTAATAGCTTCCGAGACTTGGAAGTAGATAATGATAAAGATAAACTTTGTTTTTATCGATGATTTTCATTTTTTACTTGTGTTGAATACATGTTGTGGCAGCAGTTTCCTTGGTTAGTCATAGTATGTTAATGTTCCGGGCTCTCGCAACAGAAATAATTCTGTTATCGCAGCAATAATTAAATATAGAATGAAATACCATTAAAAACGAAAGAGCAATCAACAGTGAAGATTTTAATACAATTTTAATTATTGTAATTACATGTATTCATCATTACTGAAGGTTATCGGAAGATTATCAGAAGATGAAGACGTCATGCAATATTCAAAAAATCTTTTACATCTTTATTCATGGTTACTTTACCCTATCAAAATTGTATTATCTATTTAGAAAAATTTTGTTTTACGTGGAGGTGATCAAAATAAAAAGGAATTAGGAAGTTTGATATGTGCAAAGTTTGTGACAACAAAATAGCGAGCAGTATGGTAGTTCTAATAGGAAAATGTTGCGATATACGCAAAGTTGTGAATTGAATCAAGAAATCCTTTAATAAATCGTGTTTATAATTAATATATCTGTTTATTGAATTGATTTAAACAATTATGTTTAATTGCAAAAAATATGATATTGATCGTAAGCTTTATGATTATGAACGAAAATCCCTTAATTTTATTTTTACTTTTTTTTCTATAAATAGTTTTCTTTTATTTATCATATGAATTTTTTTCGAATATTTGTTCAAAAATTTTTATCTAAATTATAATCAAAATAAATTTATTTGATTTATTAGTTTTGATTTTACATATCAAGTCAGTTATATTTATATATATGTATGTTATATTTTTTTATAATAAAATATTACACTTTTTATATATTTAAATTTCAAAATATTTATATTTAATATCTAAAATTATTTGTTAATATTATATAAATAATAATAAAATAAACTAATACAAAATATCCAAATTTGTTATAACTAAAATAAATAAATATAATCTCAATAAAAATTAGTATATAAATTGGTTTTATAACTAATTATTTTTGTATTTTTATTGATTTAATAATATATTAATAATATTATTTTAAAAAATTTTATTTTATTGGCTTTTTAGTAAAAACTATTATTTATAATTTTTATTTAATAAGAGATAAATTATTAAAATAATCGTTAGAAAGGAAATAAATACTAATTTGGTTTATTATTTAGAATAGAAAATTCTTTAATTTTTTTTATATGTATCATGTTTGTATAATAATAAATTTTAAAACAGTTTAAAAAATATAAATTAGTAATATAGTAAATAAATAATCTACACTTATATTAATACATTTATTTGCTTTCAAAATATTATTTTAAATTACATAATTACGTAATAAAACAATAAAAATATTAAAACTTAAAAAGATTTTTACCATAAAGTTCTTATTCGCCAACATGTAATTTAGCTTACCGTATAATAATATTAGATATTTTATTTTAAATTAAAATATTATTAAAACGAATAAATGTAATTTTAGAAGCTATTATAAAAGTATTTTGTCAGTAAATAATTTTCTGTGATTAATTCTATTTAGATTTTCAAACTTTAATAATTTTTATTACTTCAAGTGTCCTTTTTTAAAGTCAAAAATTTATTTAAAATTTTTTTTTCACGAAAAACTATTTGATCTTTTATTTTTAAACATTTTATAAGATAATAAATATCCTTCAGGTTTCTTAAATTTTAGAAAAAGTAGATTTAAACAGAGTCTAATATTTCCTATATTTTTATGTTTTAACCGGGTATCAAATTAATATTCTATAATTTCCTATAGATTATTAACTTTTTTTAAATCCTTAATTATAATATATAAAGTAAATCCTCACATTGCTATTTACTGGCCTTTTTTTAGGAATTTAATTAGGTTTTTAATATATTTATTTTAATCTACTAAAAGCTAAAAATCATTAATTAGTTTTATTATTTCAGGAATTATAATATTATTATCAAACAATACTACTATTTTGTTTTTTATGTGCTTTTTACGGATTGATAAAATCAATTTCACAAAACTAAACTAAACTAAACTAAACTAAACTAATATCATATCATATCCATACCATAATATTATTTTTTATTAGTACAAATATAATGTGGGTCATAAAATTAGGACTGATAATTATTTAATCAATTCGTTTATTAGATTAATTTGAATTTCTGCAAAATAATGATGTAAACTCATCAGGTTATTATCAATTTTTTATATTTGAAAATATTATTATGTAAATTTTGATAGAGTAATTTAAATATAGTCAATATTAATTATAGCTTTTTTGTAAAAATTGTTTATTCTTAATTCAGCTATTTTGAAATTTATTTTATATTGTTTCCTAAAATTATATTTATTTTTACTTGAAATTTAACACTTAAGCATCAAACTGGTTATCACAAAAATTAATGATAAGGTGTATTTGAAATAGTCTGTTAGTCAATCTTTTCATTACTTGATTTATAATTTACCTAGACATTATATTCTTAATTAAAATTTAAAAATTCTATTTAATATCTGATTACAAACCGTTAAACTAATTAAATTTAGTATTAATTGAATATACATATAAGCTAACTAATTTTGTGGTTCAAGAATTTGACAAGTTTGCAATTTTTAATATCAAATTCACTTAAATAAATTTTTTGATATATTAAAGAAATATTAATTGCTTTATTGTAAATAAAATAATTTATTATACTAAATTAATTTATATATTTATATACTTTATAGTTTAATGAATAAGTAAAAAAATATAAAAATTGAAGCAGAAAGAGCTCAACATATAAATTACTTTAGATATTCATACATTTTATTCTATTTTTTAATAATGAAGGTTTTTCTTATTACTATTTTAGTATTCAAAAATTCAATTAATATGTAAAAAATTAAATCCAAACAGAAAAGTGAGTTCTACAAATTTTTAGTTTTACAATTTTAAATATAAATCTCAAGGTTCTAGTCATATTCTTATAAGTCATGTACAAGATTTTTATAATTTTTTTATTTTTCAATTCAAAACACATATCAACAATTTTTAAACTCGAATATAAAAAAATTCAAAAAAAAATACTCATTCAATTAATTCTTTATTAAAAAGTTACTTAAAATAAATTTATAATTATTTAAAAAAAATAGTTCTTTATTCAAATTAATGCAGAAGACTAAAGATGATTAATTTAAAAAATTAATTGAATAATGTTTTTATTCAATTATTTATAAATTATTTGTCATTATTAAATATTTTCCGATTTATAAGTAAGGATTCTATAGAGTCAATAGTAAACAAAAAATCCTTACTGATTTAAAAAAAGTTTTTTTTAGTTTTGAAAATTATACCAATAAATCTGCTAAAGTTTTTGAAATTTATATTAAAAAATTATGATTTTTTTGTATATGATTAATAAATAACTTAAGAAAATAAGAAAAATTTTTAATTATTTAGTTACAGTAAAAAGTTAGTGTTTAGTGTATAAAAATGTTTTTTCTAAATAATTATATTTAATAATATATTTTGTTATTATATTAGATCTACTAGAAAAACGGAATATAAATAATCAATTTCCTTTCTGAGGTTGAACTTAACATATATAGATTGAAATAAAATGTAATAAATATTAAACTTAACTTATATTATACTTAAATATTGCTTTTACTTATATAATCTTTACTAAAAAATGTTAACTTAAAACCTTCAATAATTTTCTGTATAATTACAAATATATTATATTCAGTAATTTCTAAAATAATGTTTATATGTATAGAAAATTTAATTTTAAATCTTTATTATATAAATATTTGATAAATTTAATGAATTTCTTTTGCTTTATTGAAACAAATATTAATGTTTTTATATAATAAAACTAAATAAAATCAATATAATTGGAAATAATCATTACATTCTAATTATTTATTATATTTAATTGTATTATTACATATTTTATGCTTTAAAAAAACTTAAAAACTTTTATTAAGCTGATTTTATTTTGAAGATGAAAAAAATTATTTTTACCAAATTATTTATTTAGTCTCTTAAAAATATATTTACTTAATCAAATATAAAACTTAATAAGTTTATTTTTATTTTATAACGTACTAATAAAATTTAACCCATATCAATATTTTAGTTAAAATAATAGAAAAATTTTAAATATAATTCTGCTGTTTCTATTTTAGATTTCATTTTGAATCATATTACATTGTAATTTAATTTTTATCTATAACAAATTATCTTATTATATCTAATTCTAATAGTGTTTTAACATCAATTTTTCTATTAAAAATCATTTAAATTTGTCTTAAAATAATATAATAAAATAATCTTATTTTCTTTCAAGAAAATTTCAAATATATTCGTTTTAAATTTAACCATCATCTATTCGTTCTTTATAATTATTTTTTAACTGATAAAAGAAAAGAGACCGTAATTTAATAACAGTAAGATAATTAATTTAGAAAATGTATAGAAAATTTAATTAGTGGTTTTAATATTTTGATTTAGGTCATCTAATGTTTATTTTTTTATATATTTATATATATATATATATTTCTATGATGATTTTATCTTAATTCTTTAATGATATTTAAAAATATTTCGTGATTTCATATACTTTAATTATTTAGATTTATTAGATATTTCATTAATTTAATTGTAATCATATTTTAAAGAGAATCTTTGAAGATTCTCTAAATTTTAAATTTAAATTCAATTATTTAATTTAATAAAAAATGTATATAAATTTTTTACTATCTTTTATAATAATATCTTAAACATAAAATCTCAAATATTATATTTTTTCTTTCACTTTACATCAAAGATCATTAATTATCAATAAATTTACTTATTCAAAGTAATTTTTATAAAAATTTTATCTTAGATTAAATTTATTTTAATTTTAATATTAATTATATAAAAACTTTTTTGTTATATTTTGAATAAGCTTTTACTAGTAGAAATACAAAATAATTATTTAAAGCGATATTTATGGTAATATAAATTTATTAAGCTTTTTAGGTGTAATTTTATAATTTGACATAAAATTCAAAATACAAAATTCCCTAAAATGCAGTAATTTGAATTTTATCAACAACTAATCTATAAAATTTTATTAGAAATTTATATTTGATTAAATTATTTTAGTTTTATCACATTTTTAGTTATAAAATTCTAAGGAGCACAAATTTCAGTTATTATTAATTTTTTATTTACTTTAAATTCTTATTTAAATTTAATAAAAAAAATTATAATTTAATCAATATCTTGATAAAAATTTTATCATATTACTTAAATTATAAATTTTGATAAAATAATATTTCTTTTTCATATATTTATTAGATTTTGTTATTAAAGAAAATGCAATAATATATCATAAAATCAATTAAAATTCAAATAAATAATGAAAACTGATGCAGACTATCAAGTAAAAATTTATAAAATAAAAATAATTTTTAAAAATAATATTATAGTAAAACTATATTATAATATAACAATATTTAAATTAATGATCAATGATTAATTATCTAAAGTTAATAAAATTGAATATATTAAAAATTTCTAGTTTATGGAATTATTTGTAACTTAATAAGATAAATTAATTTTATAAATTAAAAAATATTATATTTGATTCAATATAAAATATAAATAAAAGTAATAATAATAATAATAATTAATTTTAATAAATTTATTTGTTTAATATAAATAGTAATAAATATTTGGTTAAAATAAATTTTTACTAAAAAAATTATTTTTAACTCAAATTATTTAATTTAAACTTCATAACTAGTATATAAATTTGTTTTTAGAGAAGAATTTGCAAAATATCATTTTTAAAGGAAACTAACACTAAAGGATTGTAATAAATAATATAACTGGAAATAAACTATATTTCAGTTAAGAAGAAATTATTGCTTTTGTACCAAATATATTTTATTATATTTTTATCTATTTAGAATATAATACAACATTTTAATTATAATCTCAATTACTAATATTTTTACGATAAAAATTCTTTAATCATTTCTATTAACATTAAATAAGAAATTATAGGTAAAATTTTATAAGAACACTTTTAATTATTTCCTATATGTAAGTAAATATTTATAATTCAAGTTTTAATTAAATAGTTAAAGTAGTAACATCTAAAATTAATTATTAAAAATATTTTGTAAATGAATCATAAGTTGCCTTATTTTCTTTAAGTAAATTGGTAATTATTAGTATTATATTTATTTACTATCTTATATTTATTAATTAATTAAAAAACATTATTGAACATTTTCAGTATGTATTCTTGGTTCTAAATAGTTTTTAATTTTTAAAATATTACAAAAAACGAGTCAATTATTTTTTAACTATTAAATATTTTAAACAGAAATTGATATAAAAAAATTTTAAAATTTAATTAAAATCAAATTTACATAAATAGGGTATATTATGATTCTTAATAATATAATATATAATAAATTAATTTTTTTTTATATTTTTTTGTTTTATTTGATATAAATTTGATAAAAAACCAAAGGAATTTTAGAAATATTTTTAGAATTTTTATATATTTTTTATATTTATTTTCTTTAAAAAAACATTAATTATTAAAAATGAAAATAAAAATAAAAAAATATATATTATGCATTTTACCATTTAAAAAAATATTGAAATTTATAATATTTTAATTTCCTTATATTAAAAATCTATTACAAGAACAAAAAGCTTCCAAAATATTTATAATTAAATTAAAGTATAAAAATATCAATTATATATAAGGAATATAATTATGCTGAATAATGATTAGAAACTCACCGAATTTAAATTTTAAAAAATTTTTCCTGTCTATAATTAAAAATTATTCACATTACATAGATTAAAATCCATTTTCGATTTTTTAAACTATTTTTGTTTTTTTAAACCCTATTTTCGTTTCTTAAAAACTTAATTTCGTTTTTGTTAATTATATTTATAATGCCCATGACATCACATAAAAATAAGATTTCAAACGAAATAAGAAGTTAAATAAAAAAAAATAACTAAGAAGGCAAATCTTTTGATATTATATCATCCTTTTTTTATCTACCCAGAACTACTATTCAAAGTATTATTAATATTTATAAAACCACTGGACGTATTAAATGTATATAAGTGGTAGAATACAAGCACCTAAAATTAATGATGATAAAATCATTTATCAAAGATATGAATGATGCGAAATGCGACATTACGCTTAAGACCTTAAGTCAATGATTATTTGACAATTTTCAACTTTGATTATCTTTAACAACTATTGACAAGGCTCTTAAAGAATTTACTATTCTTTGACACGATTGAAAGTGGTTACTGAAAGAAGAATCTTACAAAATGTGCAAAAAATTATATGAAATTATTCGAAAATGTTTCAAGATTTAATATTAGAAAAAGACGATAGTAAAATAATTTTTATAGATGAAGTCGGATTTAATATATGCATGATATCAAAATATGGAGGAACTGTGAAAGATGTAACACCAATAATTATAGCACTGGGTACAAGATCCAGCAATATTTCTATTTATTTCACCGTGAATAAAAGTTCTGAGATATTTTTCAAACAGTAAAATCAAGCGTAAAATGCAATAAAATTTAAAAAATATATCATTGATCTTTTGGAACGGATCCGAAAAATAATTAAACGGATTGTGTTCTTGTTTTTTATAGTATACCATTTCATAAAAATCGCAAAATTAATGATATTTTTTTACATGCTGGATATGAAATGAAGTTTTATCTACAGATAATCCCCAATTCAATGTTATTGAAAATATGTTTTGTAAATGAAGTCTTTTAATAGAGGAGAAGAACTTAGAATAGCTGAAGATTTAAATAGGTAAATAATCAATGGAGTAGATTATAATTACACCTATAGACTGTGCCAGATTCTTCAGAAATATCAGAAAAGGATAAGGAATATTAATTAATTTAAATCTTAAGAGTGAACTGTTTTTAGTGTGTTAATTTTTAAACTACTTATTATATGATTATTTAATGTTCTTTATTAAGTTTATGTAATTCGATTTATTAAATAATAAATTTATGCAGATTTTTAAATCTTAAATTCAATACTTCCTCCCAACTCCTTGCCCATACTTCAACAACTCACCTTCTTCTTTCATTAAATAATAAATCTACGATCTAAGCAAAATCAAATTTCTTAATTTGTTTAATAATTTGAGTGCATTTTAAAGGTTTTATAAAAATGTTTTAAATTCACACAAACTTCTTCATTAATTAAAAAATGGGTTAGAAAAATTATAAATATAGAAGGACTCACAAAAACGAAAATTGGGTTTAATGCAAATAAAATAGGATTTACAAAAACATAAATGGGGTTAAAACATTGCATTATGTATTATTCTTAGTTAAAATGGAAAGGAAAAAATTTTAATCCAATTTGATAAATAATATTTTTAAATAATTTTGTTATTTTGTTCATAATTAACTATCTTATCTGAAATCCTAATAAAATTTATTATTTAAAATAATTTAAGCTGATTAAATACTACTATTTTTAACCAACTTTGTAAAATTCATAACAAGTACTTAATATTATTTGATAAAAATATTAAATTTTGATTTATAATGAGAAAAAAATTAAAACTTTAGTGTCTAACCCTTATTTCATGTCAATATCATATCAGTAATGAATTAAATCCTATAGTTTGTTAAAAATCTTATTTATTATAAAATAAATATATTTCTTTTTCTCAATTCTTGCTATAGGTATTTTTCAATTAAAGAAGAAAAAAATTTATTTAAAAGAATTATTTAAATTTCTAAATTTATTAACTTAATTTGATGATTTATTTTCAAAAGAGCAAACAAAAAAAAATTCATTTTACAGAAAAACAAATTATAAAATTAAATAAATTATTTTATTAAATATATAAACATTATATTTTCTTCCATTA
>CAKKLC010005671.1:0-22686 GCA_918559645.1 Ceratonova shasta | reverse complement strand
AATTTAAATAAATTATATATATATATATATATATATTATGATAAAATATAATTTTATAAAGATTTTTAATATTTTATAAATAGAACTGTTAAGATTTATTATTATAAAAAATATAATTAATTAACCAATTATTTAAAATTTAATTATTTATAAAAAATTGATATTTTTATATTGAATTGCTAAAGCTTATATTGATTATAAAAATAAAGATTAAGAAAAATTGATTAAATAGTATTTTCTTAGAATTTTATTTTTTTTTAATTATGAATAAATTTATAGGTTTTTTAAAATTACTGTCTATATGATATTTTTTATATTTAAAAATTAAAAAACTTTTTTTTTACAATTTAGTATTTCTCTTTTTATATATTGAAAATAAATATATTCATATAAGTATAAAATTCTATTATAATAGATATAAGGGTGAATTTACTTAACAATATAATATTTTCTAAGGAAGATTAAAATCATTTTCTTAATAATTTTGTATTACAAGAAATATTCATAATAAATACAAATTTAAATACATAATATATAAAAAATAATATTAAAAGTAATGTTAGAATATTTAATAAATATATTTAAATTATTTAAGGACTTTACAAGTGCTTTAAAAGTCTCATTTAAATAACCATAACCTACTTTAAATTATATTAATAAAAATTTTACAGAAATTCTTTTGTTTAAATGCCATATAAGATAATTAAAAAAAATTAATTATTATCAATATTTCAAAAATCAAATTAAAAAAAAATAATTTAATTTTTCCCTTATTCATTAATTTGCATACTTAATAATCCATTTTATTTTTTTAAGTAATCCAAAGTACAAATATATTTATTTAATTATCGTTCCAATAAAATTAAAAAATAATTAATGTTGCTATAAATTACCATCCTATTTAAATTTTAAGATTATTATTATAATCAAATCATTATCATTAAGGTTGAAACAATTTTATTAATATATTTAAGTAAATATATGTGTAATTTAAAGGGTCATTTTAAGGTATTAATTATTGATGAAATAAATTAATGATAATTTAAACTTTTTATTACAAATTTTAAAGAATATTATATTACTCAAGATATCTTTTAAATGGTTGAAATAATTAAGAAGGAAAATTAAATTTTAATATATATTAGATATTAAATTCAACTCATTAACATCTAAATTAACAGCTAAATTTTAGTATTGATTAATTATTATTTTTATAACAAGATTATTTATCATAAATTTTAATTGATTATTTTTGTCAACATATCTAAAATATTTTTGTAATTATTTAATCTGGAAATTTTAAATATAAGTTTATATACCGAATATAATAGAAATATATGATTAGAACATTATTCAAAATGTTTATCAGTAATTAATATATCAGCTATACATAAATTCGTTGATTTAGTAAATATTAAAGGTTTAAAAATATATTTTGTGTAACATTTGAAATTATTGTAAGAAGGATACACCAATATTTAGAAAATAAATTTTTTTTTTGAATATAAGAAAATTCTTTAAATTAGACTTATTTTAAAGAATATTTTAGTTATTAATATTTATATATATATAAATTATTTAATTTTTAATTATTACGAATTTATTTTTATACAGCATTTAATAAATTTAGTAAAAACATTAGATAAAACCTAAAAATTTTTGGATTAAATGTTTTTTATTTTATTGTAGAGTTCTAAAAATAATGAAAAAAATAACTATTATAATATAAACTTAATTTAATTTAAAGGCATTTAATTAAATTAAATAAAATTTTTATATAATAATAACAATAATTTTGAATTTAAAAAATTTTTATTTCTTTGAATAATTCAAGTAAAAAAATCAATATACTTTATAAAAAAAACCAAAAATTCTTATTTATATTATTTTGCAAATTTTATTATATAATTATATATTTAGCTTATATTTTTTTATACTATTAAACATGAATTATTTTATATATTTACAAATTATTGAAAATAGTTTCAATTAACAAAAATTATTAGAAATATAAAGCAATTTTATAAAAATTTAGTATAAAATAGTTATTCTAATTTGTAATCTTGTTAATATTTCAAATAAAATTGAATAAAGTTTGTTAAAATTAAATATTGATTAGACTTTCGCATAAAATTATATTCATAAAATTAAAATATTGTTATATCTAACTAATAATTATAAAAAAATTAAATATACCAAAAAGCAAATATTATTGTGAGATCAAACTTTTAATAAACTAAATATAATTGAAAAATAAATAATAAAAATTTGTTTTATTGTAAACTTAGATATTTATAGAAAAATATAATTTATCCTGATTTTTTTAATTATTCATGCTCTGGCTCCGTTAATTATAAATAAATTTGCTATATTATACACAATTTAATCACTTAATTAATATTTATAAATAATAAGATATTAATATAATATTTTTTACATTACAATAAATACAATTAAAATAAAATTAATAATAATAAATTATTTTTGTATCGTAATCCTGTTACAAAAACCAATTTTATAGTTTCGTGGCTGATAATAAAAAATATAATTTGGTTAAAATTTGGATTAGATTATTATTTTTATTTGTTTTCCAATTATACCTATAAATAACTAAATTTTAGTTTTTAATGAATTTAAAGTAGTCTATGTTACAATCCTTACTAGAATTACAATGTTCCTAAATACGTCACTCCTACTTAAAAATCTATTTTGATTTAATTTTGTAACTTAAAATAAATCTTAATAAATAATAAGTATTATCATCCTTAAATTTTTAAACCATTTAAATTAAGAGTTTTTATTTTTATTATAAAGCTTCACAAATGTTTAAAAAAAACTATTTTAAAAAAAAATCGTTTTAATAAATAAGAAACTAATGTATAAATTTACATTTAAAATTATGGGTTTTAAATAATTAATTATGGATTGTATATCTTTTATAATTCATTAGCTCATGAAAGGGTTTATTACTAAATTTCTTATCAAAATTTATGAAATTTTTTATATATTTAAAATTTTTAGAAAAGATAAAATTATTGATGCAGCCATAAAAAAAATTTATTTTGTATTATTAAATTTTGTATTGATTATACTAGAATAAAACTTATGATATGTTATAATGTTTTCTTTGAATGTTAAACTTTATTTTTTAGTAAATTTTTACCTATATAATTTGAATCAATCACTACATAATTTTTGAATTTAATTAGCTTCAAATATAATAGTAATTAAAAAAATTATTTTAATTTACAATGTAAAAAAATTTAAAAACTTTTTTACAACCATATGCATTAAATCTATTAATTTTAATTTAGTAATAATATTTTATAAGAAAATTATGATTTCTATTATAAAAATCTATTATAGAAGTTATTGGATAAAAATTATATAAATAAAAACAACATTAGATAAATCTCAATAACCAACAAAATAAAAATAATACATACAACTAAACATTAATATGTTCATAATTAACTTGGTATAAATATATATATATGAAAGAATATAATTATTATGTGTTATATTTAATTTTTAAAATCAAATTTAAATATTTTAGTAATAAAAATGTTTTAATTAATAAAATTAAACACTTCATTTATTTTTATCAAACAAAGTTTAATTGTTACATAAAAAATCATATCTCAAAATTTAATGAGTTGCCTAGAATAAATATATAATTTTTAAGCTATTTAAAATATTTTAGATCAAGTGCTAAAAATCGAAAGGGGGGATTTTCAGCACATAATTTTTGATAAAATTTAATTAATAATAATTTAAATAAAGATAATAAAATAATTAACATAATTTTTATCAAAATTAGTAAATTTAATAATTAAACCTTATGTCAGTTTATATTTACGAATCCTTGCTAAAGAGCAAAATATTTGGTAGTACCGATGACGCATTGCAATATCTAATTGAAATTGGATATATGCCGAGGTTAAAATCATTCCATGACTGTGATGTTCTAAAGCGACATCTTGTTTATAAAAAAAACAACAGACAGTCTTACATTTAGGTGCATAAATAGTCAGTGTCGAAACCACAAATCTTATTTTTTAGTAAGAACTGATATATTTTTCGAAGGGTTGAATATCAGCCTTAATAAATGCATTTTAGTCATTTACAAATGACCTAAAGATGAATCAAAATCATCGTTTATCGATGAAACCGGTATAGGAAGGTAGCCTTTAATAAGGTTTTTTGCAAAATTGAGACTTATGTGTTTCAATTATTTTGAAATCAATCGGGTAATATGAGGTGGAGCTGGAATCATTTACTAAATAAATGAAATTTTATTTAGGCATAAACCGAAAAATCATCGAGGTTGAGCTACAGATAATGAGCTTTGGGTTTTCAATATAGCCGATACCTCTTTTAGGCCTGCAAATGTATATTTAAAACTTGTTGAAAATCGTTCAGTTGCCTACTTATTACCAATCGTTTGAAAGGTTTGCAGGTGAGCAGAATCATTTATAGTAATCAATAAAGGTCGTATAATGATTTGGAAAGTTTGGTTTTCGAACACTATACTTTAAACCACATCCTTTACTTAATTGATCGAGTAACATTGGTAAACACTCAAACAATTGGGTCCTATTAGGCCAGCGTAAAGCTAAGGATTGAAACGATGAAGGGAGTGTCAGGAAACCTTCCTAAAGAATATCTTAATAAGTGGATGCAGAAGGATAATATTTATAAGTAAAATTCGGATGCAGTAATTGAGTTAATTAAAGCTTAATATTATTAATTATTTTTAACTTGTTATTATAATAATATTTAATCAATATAATTTAATGTAGTTTATATTTATTTATAAATAATTTATTTATTTATTTAATTGAATTTATTTATATAATTTCTAAAGGGGGATTGTCGACACATAAATTAACTATTGGGGGAGGGGGGATTTTCGGCACATGATTCCATCTTTTTAATAAACTTTTTATTATAGTTTTCTTCAAAATTTAAGATAACTATATAGCTTATTATCCAATAAATTAAATTAAATTTTACAGTCAATTAAAATATCGTAAAATAATGATAAAAATAAAAATAAAATTTTTAAAAATAATATTATTGATATAAGATTAATTTTAGAATAATAAATTATCTTCATAAATCTTCAAAGTAAAAAAATTTAAATATTAAGGAAAGGGTTCAATTATAATCAAGAAAATATTTAAATACTAAATATTATAAGATAATAGATAGTAGTATATATATATATATTTTTTTATTAAAAATTGATTAACAACAGAACTAATTCAAAACAAGGTTACTCTTCTTAAAGCAATAAATATTTTATCCTTAAAAGCTTGAAATATTAAAAAGTTTAATTTGAGCTTATTATAAATGAATTTAAATATATAATAACATACAAGTAATATATTATTATGATATATATATATCCCTGGTTTTGATCAATATCGAATCATAAAATTGTAATTTTTAAATAAATGTAAATAAAATATTGTAAAATTTAATCTGAATATCTTTAAATAAATCATTGATATATTAAAAGTAACAATTGCATTAACGAGGTTTATTTTATAAATGGTTTTTTTCATAATCACAAAATTATCAATACAATAAATTGAAAATACATTATAAATGATAATTAAATTAGAAAAAAATATTATTTAAAATCCAAAAACATACTTTTTATATTTACCTTTCATTTCTAAATAATTCAAATTTTAGAAAAAAACTTATCGTTGATATATTTTAAAAAACGGTCTTAATTTATTTGTAAAAATTGATTTTAAAATCTACAATTATTTAAAAAAATATTTAATGGTCCAAAATTTAGTAATATTATACTTTTAATATTAAATAATTAAATGTTTACAAGATATAGTGTAAATAAATATATATTTAAACAAATATTTTAGGTTTTAAAAATTATTTATCAGATACAAGTTTAATTCAAAGATATTGAGATACTACATTTACTTGAAGATGGCCTAAAAACTTTTAAAAGAGTCTTGATATATTGATAATGATCATTAATAAATGGTAATAATGTTTAGTCGGAAAATAAGAAGATTCCTAAATTAATTTTAAACAATTTATCGATTTCTAAAAGGATGACACAATAAATAATAAGTATCAATAAAACAGATCTTTGAATAAACCTAACCCTAATAATATCTTTAGCAGCTAAAATATAACATAGCATCTAGATTCTAAATATTTGAAATAAACAATAATCATTTTTTTTATTTATGAATGTATTTATTTAATAATGTTTGAATCATAACATGCAGAATCTCCGCAAAAAGTTATTATTATTGATAACAAAAATGAGATTTTATTCTTATAGCTTTAATGTAAATAATAAATAATAGAACTTATTTCAAACTTATGAGCTTCATTTATTTGTAGCTAATTTTTCTCACTAAGACTTGAAATATTTATCAACAAATTATTTAACTAATTTCATTATTTTTAAAGCTCTAAAATCATTTTCCAAAACATATCCTATTGTAATTATAAAAATCTGATGTATATAATCAATATTTTTTTATACCTATATTAATCTTTTATAAAAACACTCATGACCTAATTTTTTTCTTAAAATCTTCAATACGATTCATATAAGACATATTTTCAAGCTTCCTAATAATAAAAAATGTAGCTAATTAGACTTATAAATTAAGAAGAATTTTTATCAAAAATTCCAAATTAAATATTCTATCAATCAAGTTTAGAATTATATCTAATATAAATATTATATTTGAAACTAATATAATTCAAAAATGCAAAGGTTATAAGCATTCTCTTCTTTTATCTTTTTTTTAATATAATATAAATTTTGAAAGGTTACGATAACATTAGTAGGTTACTTACGCATTAAATGAAAATAGTTATGCGAACAAATATATACAGAAATGATAGGAAGAATTTAAATTAATAACCTCAAATAGGTTTATACTATTAACTTTATCTAATTTTCGTAATTCTAGCAAAATTTTACAACTAAAGCAGTTTAATTTAAAATTTTTTGTAGAGTTTTACATAATATAAAACCTGATTGTTAATTATTTTAGAAAAAATAAAAAACAAGTACTAATTTTATTATTAAAGATGAAACTACAAGATTATATGATTACTTGACCTAAAAATATAAAGAAAAGATCATATAATGATGTTTTTTTTCTTTATAATATAAAACATAAAATAAAAGTGATTATCAATTTATTTAATTAATTAAATATTTAATTTAAGCTTATTTTGATTAATAGAATATTTTTTACTTAATGGATAAATTTTAATTATTACAAATTATTAAGTTTTTTAACCAGAGCTAATATATTACAAAAGTTATTGTAGATTCTTAATATCACTTTTTTTTAATAAATTTAAAATTATTATAGCTTTTGAATATTTTTTATACAAAAATATTAGAATATTTATTGTTTTTGTATTTTTGATTGATTGTTAAATAAAATTTCTATTATTGTCATAAAAATTTGTACAAGTGTTAAATATAGCAATAAGATTCATATTCATTAGGACTAGAGAAAATTATTTTCCTTACTAATTTTTTTTAAAATAAACATTTAAAATATGAAATTTTTACTTTAACTTTATAATCTACATTTCAAATTTTATAATTTAAAGAATTTTTTACAAAGATTGTTAATAAAAAATTTTTAATTTTACAGAGAATAATAATTTCTAGATCATTATTATAAACAAGCTATATAAAATTAATGATTTTTATATTTAATTTCCTTAATAATCTAAGGATTGAATTAAAGTTACTTTTATTTGTTGTCAATTAATCATTAGGGCACCCAAAATATTGCATTTGTATTTTATTTATATTGCGAAAAAATTAAAAAAAATGCTAATATTACGTAAATTACTTTTCACTGAACTTATTTCTCTTCTGACTTATCGTTAACCACTAGTGTATTGTCTTTCAATGCCTGTGTATTATAGTAGAAACTGAAATAAATGTTTATGTTTGCTTAATTAAAATTTCGATCATCTCTCAGCATTCTTTTTAGCATTGAGAAGCTTCTTTCAACGCATATACTTGTAGAAGGGCTGTTAAACATATTTAGGTAGTCTTCAGGACTTATTCTCATGTTACTTTCTGCATTCATTTAATGATAATCAGAATTTTCAAGACTTTGGAAGATATAGCTCTTGATATCAGCAGTATCCTCTTTAAAATAATGTTAAAGAATATTTTCGTGGCCTGTTTAATTATTAAGCTCTGAATTTTCAAGTTTTTTTAAGTAGTCTATAGGAACTTTATAACAAACTCTTATTTTTATGATTTCAGAATATAAACCATCCCCATTTATGGCTTTAATTGCATTATCAGCAAGAAATCCAGAGCAATCTATTTTATAAATCATTAATCGTAGTTTTTGAAGGTTCAAAAAGTAAAAAAAAACAGCTTTTAACTAGCTACTCTACCTAGTAACAATTACCGATGAGATTGATCCGATTTCTGTTAAAATCTTTTTATTCGTGTTGTTTTTTACATTAATAAATTTCATTGTAGATATTAATCTTTCGGTCCTATAAAAATACAATCTGAATTTGTTTCCACAGTTGTGGGCTAAGCATCCCATATGTAACATATTCACGTTTGAATTTTTCAAAAGGACTCAAGTCTTCAACATATACCGAGCAGAATCTCTTAAAAAAAGAATAACATTCTCTTTTTTAATTTCATACTCATTAAATGTTAGAATAACTTGCTCAAAAACTATTGCACTGTTGATGTTTGATTCTAAGTAAATTTTTTTTAACAACATTTTTCTATTCTTCGTTCCTAAAATCCCAGCCACGATATTTAAGAACTTGTTCCCTCTTATTTGCAATTCGTCCACCACAAAGTATATTTTTTTATTAGCTAGTTGCTTTTTTACTCTTTATGTGATTATTAAGAAATATTTCTGCTTTAAGAATAACCTTATTGTAATTTCGCAAGGCAATTTAACCCCAAAAAAGGCAAATAAATCCTTCATGTCTCGATTTCTGAGTTTTCTTAATGGTAGGTCACAGGAAATCAAAGATTTCGTTACCTTTACAACCATCTCACTTTTAGGTTCTGTCAGAAGTTTTCAAAGTAGGACTTTTCTATTATTTGTTTTAATTCTTTCCAATCATGTCCTGTAAGTTGCTAATTTACGATGCGTAACGACCGTGAATCTTCTGTCCGACCTTACTTCTTTTCTGCATATATTACAGTAAAGATTTCCAGTCACTGATAGAATGAATTCTTTATCCTATTTCGCTAGGTATTTACTGCTCTTCTTCTCTGTGATTTAAAATGGATCCATGGTTTTAAATTTTTTTTTGCAATTATTCCAGCTTTTTACGTATTATGGCAAATTTTTCTAAAAAAATGATTTCTTGCCCCCTATTAATTATTTTTATTAAATAAATTATATTTTTTTTTTATTAAGACTTTAAATTTGAAGAATTCGATATTTCATAATATTTCCAGATTTTGATATACCTTAAATATTAAAGAACTATTTGACCAAGTAATCTAAATAAAGTTATTTAAATTAACTATTATTATATAAAAAAAATTTAACGACAAAAATTTGTCATTCTTTTTTAAATTTTAATTTAATATAACATCTTTAATGGTTTTAGGATGTTTTTATTAATACTTTTATTACTTAAAAATATATCAATAATTTTATTAAAGTAATTATTATTTATATTTTGTTTTATGAACCATATAATTATTCAAATAAAATAAATTTTTATATTTTATTGTTTTTATATCTTTTATATAACCTAAAATACAATATTATAAATATTTAATAATTTACTAATCATAAATTTTTATTTCTTAAATAATTTTTATAACATTCTAATTATTAGTGATACAAATGAATGATTATATTATCTAGATATTTTTAATATTATATTTTAACTCAATATACTTACATTAATATAAAACTTAATAATTTTACATGTTTTAAATAAAGTACAATATAACTTTGTACATTTCTTATTTTTTAATAATAGTATTTTATATTTAAAATAACTTCATGTAAATAAAAAACTTATCTAATTTTGAATGTCGATCGGAGTAATTTTTTATAGATCAAAAGAATATTTATATAAAGATAGAATGTAAATTTATAGCAAAATACAGATACATAAATCCAGATTTGTTGTTTTTGATATATTGATATTAATTATTATTAATTCTAAAAGCATCAATAAAAATTAATTTTATTAATAAAAATATGTACACATTAAAATCACAACTAACGATAAAATATTCAAAAGTAATATATTTGATAAAATATTTAAGTCATAATTTTAAATGAAAAAATAAACAGGATTATAATATTCTAACCATTAATTTTATTTTTTTATAAAATTATATGTAATATGTATACATAAATTTGCTATTTTTTAGGAATTAGAACGTAACAAAAACTAATTTTAAAAACGCTTAATATGCTCTATTAAACCACATCAATTTGTTTAAATGGGAATGTAATTAGATTTATTTAATTAATCTAAAATCTTGATTATTATTTTTTTTATCAAATTATGTAATAAAACATAAATTCATCATACAATTTTAACAAACCATCGATTTTTATTGATCCTTATATATTATATTAATATAATATCGTATACAAACAAAATAATAATACAATACACAAAAAAATAATTAAAATTTAATAATTATATTGATAAATTACATAATTAATAAGTTCATAATTAAATAAGAAAGAAAAAATAATAATAATAAAATAGTGGTAATGTAGAAAAATTTTGATTTAAATCAAGATTTATTGAAGTATTAAATAAAGGAAAATTTGTAAAACTTTATTAAAAAACTAGCCTATTAATTTAATATGTAAGTTCTAAATAATTTTTTAGAACAAAAATAATTATTTATTAGAAATTTATGCATAAAAATTATATTAAACCTGTTAAAATTAATAAAATATTTTATTACCTAAATTAAAGAAGTTTATATAATTTTTAGAATAAAATTTATTAAATAATTTGTGGATTAAAGTATTGATTACCATATTAACATTAAAACGTAGCATATTTCTAGTTCTAGATAAATATGAGCATTATTTAAATATTTATTTATAATAAATTTAGATAGATTATTTAATTTATAAATTATAAAATGCAACAAATTAATATGTTGACTCTAAGGAAAAATTAACTTATTGTAAGTAAATTAAAAATCCATATATCAATATTTATATTTATTTTCTACCAAATAATTCGGAGATTATTTTATATTTGCCTATTACATTAATAATTTTTTTAGTCAATTACCTTACTTTGACTAATTCATCAATCTTAGTTAAATTATATGCTTTGAAATATAAAGCTGATAAACTTTCATTTTATTTATTATTATTTGAAATATTGTTATCATTCTTTATTTATAAAATTACGTGATTTTTAAAATTCATAAGAATCTTAATATGGTTATTCTTTTAATTTGTTTTACAACATAATATTAAAATATAACTAATTTATAAATATTTTCTTAATATAATTAGCTTGTTTATATGTTTGGCATAACAATTATTTATAAATTAATCCTAGTTTAGTAATTATCTATTTAATATATTTTTATATATAATACTATTTTCATAAATTTTTTTCAATATAAAACTAAAATTGTTATTTTTTTGATTGATTTTAAATTAAATCAAATAATTTTGAAAATTTATTTGCAATATATTGACATCTAAAATAATATTTAATATAAATTGGAACATTAGTATTACTGTTTATTATAATTAATAAAGAATTTTAAAAAAAAATATTTAATAAATAAACTTAAATGCAATATGCTAAATAACTTATTAACGTGGTTATTATTATATAAATGTCCAAGTCAACCAGTTCTTTACTTAGATTTCATCCTCAAAAGAAACTTAAATTTATAGTTTTAATTTGGTTATCTTTGGCGTTTGTATTTACTATCGGAATACTTATTGGTTTAGTCATTTATATGGTTGTTTCTACAGAGAGAGTAAACTCAGATCTTCAATCTATTTGCAAAATCAAATATTGTATGGAGATTTATTTGAATGAGACTTTTTTAAGCACTCCAGAAGTGTTTAAAAATAATTTAAAGTACTTAAAAATTAAAGGGATTGATATTTTATTTACATCAGGAAATTATTCAGATACATACAAATATGGTAATTTAAGTTTATTACAAATAATTAAAATTTCTAAAATGGTTGGTCTTAATATTTATTTTACATTTTCTTCTAATCAAACTGAAAATATTAAACGTTATATATCATTCAAAGCACAAGGTATAATAATAAAATTCATTAATAAAGAAGATTATTTGAACAATATAGATAATATAACTATGATAAAAAATAGCTTAAAAGATCAAAACTATATGGTTAAACCTATGTTAATAATTGAATTTTTAGACGCAGAAAATTATATAAATGAATTTAGGAATATTCCAATTGATTTTTATGTTATAAATAGTGATGATTATAAAAATATTTATCAGAAAAAGTGGAACTTTGGTTTAATGCAAAAAATAAATGTTTTAAATACAGATATTAATCGAACCAAGGAAAATTTAATATGGTTTTGTTTCTTTACAGATGTAGTTGTACTAGTTTTTCAAGAATCATATCTTGATGATAAAAATTTTGTTTTCTTGAATAGCTTATGGAGTATTTTGGACGAAATAAAAATCTTAAAAGAATCGATTGTAGAATATTTCACTTTATCACCACCCTTATTTTTCAAAAATTTTATTGTAAGAAAATACCCTAATAGTAACTTATTAGTACTTTTAAATTTTAAAAAGGGTGAATTTAATATTACAATGGATAATTTGAATACTTTTTATAATTTGAAATCTTTCGATATTGTTAAGATATACGAACATGAAACATTTATGGATGATAAAATAACAAGTATATATTATTTTAACAAAAATTAAATTTTTTTCTTTTCAGCATCCTTATGTTTGAAAGAAATTAAAATCTTGTTTTTTTATGAATTTTTTATGTGGATATGATTAAAAGAAAATTAAACCTATTTTGATATCTGTATGTATTAATAATTTTTTTTAATATTCATATGATTTTTATTAATTTTATTTACATAATTAAAATATCATTTTGCTTAAATTTTTATAATGCTTTTTTTAAGGAAATAAAATCATTTTTATTTTTAAAAGTAGTTAAATATAGACAAATAAATAAAGCTGTAAATTATAATTTTCATTATAAAAACATGAAGTTTCGTTATAAATTAAAAAATTATATTATAAAAGATTTTATAGATTTTTTTTTAAATTTATTTTTATTGGCATTTAATTAGTCTTACGATAAAGTAAATTGATTCTATTTAGCAAATTCCTTAAATTTAAAATTTAACTAAAAATGTTATTTTTATAAATTTAATATGATATAATGATAACTCAATTATTTGTTTATATATATATTAAATAAAAATGTTAACTAGACAAATTAAAAATTTTCATTTAGTGATTTTTTATTAATTAAATTTAAAATTGTTGATTTTGTTTCTTTTAAAATTTAATTAATAATTAAATTAAAATTTATTTATATCTAAAATTAATACTCAAATGATTAAATATTATCAAAGCGAATATAGTTTTCATTAATAAATTTAGCGATGGTTACATTTATCATTTTGAAAATTTTTAGATAAATTACCTAATTTAGAATTTATAAAAAATATTGAGTATTTAAAACTAAATATAATAAAGTATTAGATAATATATATTGAGCATTATGAATTAAAAAAAAAATTCTGATTTTTAAGAATAATTGATAGATTTATATTAAGGTCATTTTCTAAAATAAATTTGTTAAGAATAAAAAATTTAAATTAATTAAGATTGGTTACTTAATTTCACTTAATAATACAAAACATTATTTATAATCAACTTTCATTATTAAATATAATTTTAGTATACTTCATTAATGTAAGAAAAAAATATTATTTTACTACTTCTAAGATATAATAAATTATAAATAATTAAATTGATTTTATTCATTATTAAAATATCTCTTTTTTAATATTCTGACGAAAAAATAATAATTTAACTTTTATTACACAAAAGCTCTATTTGTGTATACATATGATGAAAAACAATTGTAACTAATTAAAATAGCTTAATATAAACTTATTTAGGCATTTTAACATGATAATACATAATATTTTCTTATTATAAATTATTAAAAATGATGTTTAATCTTTAAAAATTAATTTTAGTAATAAATTTTAAAATTTAATGACTTAAAATATTGAACATTAATTAAGTATTCATATTATTATTTTAATTAAACTAAAATAATTTTTCTATAAAAATAATTTTTGTTGTGTTTGGTTTCAATAATTAATAGGTTATTGAAAAAATAAGATTTTTATTAACAATTTAAAAAAATTTTGATATTCTATTATTATATTTTTTATTCGGCATTAAGGTGTACAATGGATAAATAATTTTTTCTATTTTATATTTTCTTTATCTATTAGTAATAAAGAATTTTAATATTAAAATTTTTATGAATTTATAATCGTATAATTTATAATTGATTTATAAATTAAAAATATTCCGATATATATACATTTATATATATATATATAAATAGATGACTGTTTTCTCCTACTTGTAAAATACTTCAGAATTAAAAAAAATAAATATCATACAAATAAAAATTATATACTTTTATTAATAAATTTAATCATTGTTTTGACTTTTAATTCATTAAATAAAATATATTTAACAACATGAAAGTTTGATTAATAATGTTTTGGTTTAAAATTATAAAAAGAAAAGTAGCTTTTTGAAGATCAATTTAAATCTAAAAAAAATATGGTAATAAAAACAATAATTTATTAGATTATCAAGATTAAATGAAAAATTAGAAATTAGAAATTTGTATATTTCATATAAGATTATATAGAAAAAAAATACATAATTAAAAATAGAATAAATAATTTAATATAAGAGTTTTTATAATCATAGTAGAATAATTTTTAGAGAAATTAGTTCTTTAAACTATATAATATAAAAAAAAAAGATTAAAAACATACAAATTCAATATTATAAGAAATATTTTAACTAATTATTTTCTTTCAATTTTATTAAAATAAATTTATTTTTATTTAGAGTTACATTTAATTTTTATTAAAGTAAATTTGCTTTATAAAAACAATTAATATCTCAAGCTATACAATCATCATTATAATTACTTAAAATCTCGAATATGTGCCGCAATTTTAATAAGCAGATACACGTAATTTAAAATTAAATTGCGCTTTTTTTTATAAGCCACGGCTTAATTTGAGATACTTAAATACACATATAATTGAGCAGCAAGAAAATTTCATATACAAACATGAAAAAGCTAAAAGCTATCAAATAATCTAAAGAGGATGTTGACTGGCTTGCTGCATCTTTTTTATGGCTTTGATGAACAAAAAATGATCGAATTACGTTGAAAAAAAAAGCTTCTTGAACTGTTCTATCCTAGAACTTGCGTTAGGATAAAACCAAAGATATTTTCTGCAAACGTTAGGAGACCTTATGGCAGATTGCATACCAAAACATCGATTGAAGGGGTGAAGTGTTTAAACTATATTTATAAAAGGCATAGTATGCATTCTTTCCAAAACACTGAATCCAAACAAGCCTTTTATATTTAATTCCAGTTTTTATTGGTGTGACAATTTTATGAGGTTATAAATACTGACCTTAAGAGCAAAAGCATTCGCTTGTCGAATATTACCTAAGCATTTTCAATCAAAAACAGTTAGGTTGAAACATTACTTTTTGAAGATATAAAGTGAAATTGATTATTTTCATGTTGAAACATCGACGCAGTGCAAGCAAGCTTGGATATTCATAGAAGCTATACACTAGAAATTAGAGAAACACAGAATGTGAGGATTACAACTAACGTGCATGATAAATGCAAATTTTACAATTATTTTTGTCGTTACTGCAGATGGGGTAAAACTTGCCCAAAAGTAGTTTTTAAAATAATTACGTTCACCAAGGAGTGTTTTGCTAATGGTATTGTAGTCATAATAGAATCTATGCGATGAGAGGACATAAAAATAATTATATAAAAATATAAGAAATCTAGAAAAGAAAATGTACAGTGTTCTTTAATGACAACTTCATGCTATTGAAGGATTTTAAACCAGCGCATCTAACAGAAAAATTCAAGAAAATTTTTTAACGCAAACTAATCTGGTTGTAATTGCTTAATGATTGAAAAAGCTGTTGTTGCTTTTAATTTTTAATGAATACCGTTCTTTTTAAACTAAGCTAAGGTAAAATCATATACCTGTATGTCAATAACGAAGCATTAATACACAATTAAGTGACTTAATCAAGCTAACTTAACATAGACTAATGTGATGTCGCATCAAACAGGCTTGAGGATAAGGTTTTTGAAATTTGCATAAAAACTTATATTTATGTTCAAGTATTATTAATCAGGAACACAACCATATTGCTGGTGGTGATTTTGAAAAACATGTACTGAATTAACGGTTAATTAAGCTTTATATATTTTTTTCGATTTGAATTATACTACTTTATTTGAGATTGATTTTGATAGATTTGATTAAACTTTTCTATTCGATTTTATTAGAAGGTTTTATGAAAAATATTGAGTCTGTTATCTTATATAAGCCCCACCGAATGTTTTAAAAATAAAATCATTATTTTTTACGTATTTTACCGCTGCTTTTAGACCAGATTTGAGAGAAATTGAATTTTTGAAAATATATCAGACTTAGATTTTAAATAAAAAGGATTTAAAAATTACTAAAATCAATCTAATTCTTAAATTTATTAAAAAAATTGAAATTAATAATAAAAAATTAAAACTATATTTAATTCCTTACAAAAACTCATAAAATATAACTAATTTATTATCAAAAATAGTAAATTTATTTTAATTTATTTTTTAATATTTACAATAAAATTTAATCTAATAAATAATTTTTTTGTTTTTAGTCATTTAATTTTATGAAAAGTATGAGTTTTTCATGAAAATAATAATGTAAAATTTACATTATAAGAATTTTTATTCGAATTCGAGTAGTAATATTACATCAAAATAAGATTAATTTATGTCAATTTTGAATTACAATATCTTAAATAACTTTAAATTAATATGTAAAATTATTTTTTTGAAATTTTGAGATGTCTTTATTTGATAAATATTTTATTTTTAAAGAATTTAGATTTAAATTTTGGTTATAATTGTTAAAAATATTATATAATAAAATAATTTCAAGACGTTTAAAACGTTTTTATTAATATTTATGAATAATTATATTTATGTATATATATATTAAAAAACTAACATATTCATATATTGGAAAAAACCAAAAGAATTTATTTAAATAAATAAAAAAAGCTGTTTTTTATTATTTTCTTTACCTGATTCAGTAGAAGAACCGTAATTTAAATATTTTCTATATTGAATAAAATAACTATGTAGTTTGATTTATAACATATTATTAAAATTTAAAATAGCAAATAAAATATATAAATTCTTTAACAACTATGAATTATTTATCAAATTAATTAAGAATATAATAAAAATACATAAATTTTCTTTTCGGATCTTTAAAACTATTATTATTATATTAAAACTTACTTTATGCAAATAAATTTTTATTTTAACTTACTTTTTCAAAAGTAATATTTCCAAACATATATCATAGTAAAATAATATTTAAAAAGAATCAACAATAAATCTCTCATGATTGTAGAAATTTGATGATCTTTTAATGAAGCTAATTAAATGTCTGACTATACAACAAAATAAATTATGCTATATTCTATCACTTTATAAAAAAAATCTATAATTATTATTATTTCCCTATATCATACGGGATTTTGAGAAAATATTTTAATAATAATATTATAAGAAAATAGAGATGGCATAAATAAAACAATTAGAAACTTATTTTCTAAAAATAAAATATGTAAATTTATACATACCTATTAAATATGACATTTTAATGACTTATTATATTTTATTATATTAATAAATTAAAATAATTAACATCAAAGTTTGAATTATATTTTTGATAAGAAAAAAAGATTTAAGATAATTCATTTACATACTTATAAATATTAATTCAATATTTTTTTTAATTAAAATAAATAAAATTGATTATCCATATCCATTATATTTTTAAAAATCATCTTAAGATAAATACTCATTCTATCATAAATTTTATAATAAATAAACTAATTTTTAGTATAATATTATTCTTTAATTAGAAAATTTCAAAAATTAAAACCATGGTATTTCATTTAAAATAAAATGTTTCAAATTGATATGATTAATTTATAAAAATTAAGATTATTTCTAAAACTCTATTCATTATGCGATAATTTCTATTAATTCATTTAACAAACAATGATAAAATATAATTTTTTGAATGATGAGAGTAAGAAAATTATACAACTTATATTCTTTTTTCTAATTATACTAGTCATATTGATACTAATTTTTAATTCTATTACTCTAATAGTTACTTCAAAAAGAATTAGTATAAATTTAACCAACATTTGTATTGTTAAATACTGTTATGAATTAGAAATTGAAAGATTGTATGACAATGAAAAAATAATAAAAAAAATACAAAATAATTTGAAACATATTAAACGAAGAAACATTCAGCTGATTTTTTTGCATCATTTTATAAATAATATTAATAATGAAACTTTAATAACTATTTTAAAAAAATTTATAGAAGAATCCAAAAAAATAGGAATAAATATATACATGATATTGGATTCTACAAACATAAAAATATTAATTAAGTACTATAGAAATATAAATATAGAGGGGTTTGTATTTAACATTAAGAATGTATCAGATTATTTGTTATTTAAAGAAATTTATAAAAAAATGGATAAAATAGTGATATTATATGTAAACAAGAACATCTCTACTAAAGATTTAATAATTATAAAAAAATATAAGTTTTATGATTATTTTATGATTGATAAAGATTATGAGTATATTAAGATTTTTAATAATGAATTAATTATCAAAGTAATATTTGATAATATAATGGACATTATTGAATCTTCATTTATAACAGATAAAGTATTATTATATAAATCAACTTCATATGATGATTTCGAAAATATTTTCTTAAGAAATGACCAAACTTGGGACATAGTTGAAAAAATTATCAAAATAAAAACCACTTTAAAAGGAAACTTACCAATATTATATGATAAAACATTTATATATTATAAAAAAGAGTCAACTTATATTATTTTAATGAGAAATGAAATTAATGAATCAATTTTGTCAGAAAAAATAAAAGCTGATGTAAATAGTCTGTTTAATACAGATAATTATAAAAATAATACATTATTACTTGAAAGTAATAAAGATGAGTGGCTAGCAGTAATCGAATTTAATATACAACAAAATTAATTTTTTAAATTTTATAAACTATCTAGATGTTGAAAATACCAAAAATTATTTACATTTTTTATATTGTTTTTTGTAATAGATAAAATTAAATTTAAATTTAATTCATATTAGGTTTAGTAATCCAGTTTTTAATGTTGTTTTTATCAAGGTTTAAATCTTAAAAATGAGTGTATATATATAAACTTGATTAAACATTTATGATTAACGATATTAAATCAACAATCATTGTTGATATATTACTATATTTAATCTAATATATATACAAATTAATAATAATTAGAAATATTATTTTTTTATTCTAATAATTACATAATATCTATCAAAAAAATATAAATAAAATAATTTTAGTGTGATTGATATTTCATTTTTATTATTAATTAATACTAATCACTTTTTATTAATAATTTTTATACACTAAAACTTTATCATTTGAAAAATATTTTATTCCAATATATGAATAAATAAACTTATAAATTCGATTGATCTTTAATTTTTATTAAAAATTATATTTTCATTTCTTATACTTTTATATGATATTTTGAATTAAAATAATTATTTTATTTTAATCATTTAAATTTTAATAGGTTATTTATATTATTCTAAATTATAAAAAATGATAAATTAATCCAATTTTCATCGTATTATAATTAAAATAAAATTATTTATAGTATAAAGTAGGAAAATAAATTAAAAGAGTTTTAGAAATTTAATAAATTTTATCTTTTATATCTATCCGTATAACAATAAAAAATTCATAGTATATTAAAAAATGATTATGTTAAAAAAATAATTATTAATATAAAATCAATAAATAAATAAAGAAAATCCTTTATTATGTTAATCATTTTGAATTTATCAATTAAAATAATTTATTTTTAAATTAATTATAATGGTGCTTCATACAAACAAATTATTTGAATATAGCCTTATTAATTTACTATATGTTTTATTTAACAAAAAAAATAAGAGAGTCCCATAGATTTATTTAATTAAAAAAAATAATGAATTTATTTCCTAAGAATTTTATTTAGCCTTTAATATAAAGCTATTGATTGATCACACAAATGAAATATTTTTGATGCATTACATATCAATCAACATATTTTGTAACATTTAACCTTATGAATTTTTCAGAATAATTATCTAAAATTAAAATTTTACAATCCTTCTCTATTTAAAGCATTATTGAAATGATTTTAAAAATTTTTTACTATTAAATAATTTGAAAAATAGTATGTAATTAATGAATAAATATTTTTAAATTTTTAACTATTATTTACTCTTTTAAGAAATTATTAATTATAATAACCTCAAACAAATGTTTTAAAAATGAATACATCATCACTGATACAATTGAAAATATCATTAATTTTAATGTAGTATTAACAAAACTTTTTATATTTTGATTTTCAAACAAAAATAAACAGGATATTAATCATTAAGTATATACCTATTTATAAATATTTTTCCGTAATATAATACTATATATTCATTTTTAATTATAGTATGATTATATAAATAGTTAATTAAACAAAAACGAATTATTATTGGTATTAAGGGGTGATTTGTTATATTTTTAAAATTTTATACTCAATACAAATATTAAACAGGTTTTTTTGAGTTATTAAAGGTTACATGTTTATTAATTGTTTAAAAGAAACTTTAAAATCACCATCTTATTTGTATTAAAACGATTCATTTTTATCAAAGTTATTTTTTTAAATAATCAGTTTTCACTTAATAGAATTATTTAAATCAAAATAATTATTGAAAAATAGTTTTAAATTATTATTATTTTTGAATATATATTTATAAAAGTTCTAAATTGATTTCTATTTAAAGTTATATTAATATTCATATAGTTTATAAAATAAAATAAAAATTTATTTAATTTAATTAAAATATTCTATCAATTAAAAAAAATTAATGCCTTTTCCTATAATAAAATGATTACTTTTCAAATATATGAATTATGACACATCAAATATGAAAAATCAATATTTTAATATTTTACTTTACTTAATGTATTAAATAAGATATAAAAATTTGATTATTATATGGATTTTTTATTATTACATAAATTTCTATTTCCTTACAATGGGTATATTATTTAAACGATATAAAAAATTATTATGCTTAATCTCAAATAAAAATAAAGTAAAATAATATAATATAATATAATTCAAAATATTTTTTGCTTCAAAATTTTTTTCTATATTATTATATTTAGTTTGTTATAAGTAGGGCAACCTAGAAGTTGCAAAAAATAAATAATTTAAATTTAAAAGAAAAACAATTATTAAAAATTCATGAAAGATTAGAAAAACGATTTAAAAAAAGAAAAAAAATTGTTTTTAATAAATATAACAAATCTTTGTGTAAATTTAAAAATATTATAAAAAAAGTTAAAAATATAGAAAGCAATAAGACAATTATTATAATTATATTATTTTTGTTAATATTTTTTAATGAGAATTCGAATCATCAAAAATATTCGTATAATTCAATTTAGAATTATAATGACAAAAATAATTTTACGAAATTTTCTTTACTCAAATTTTTCAATCTTTTTAAAGAAGTTTTTTAAGGATAGAAAAACTTCTTTCGACTGATATAGGTTTTGGAGGGAAATTTATCAAGTTCAAATATCTAGAAGGACTTATGCTTGGATTATTCATCAAATCCAAAGTTTTTATATCGTTGCTTTCAAGTCTTTTTTTTAAGATAATTTGGGATGCTTGCAGGATCTGATTTAAAATCAAGATTGTTCAGAGCTTCATAGCCAGTCTTTATATTGTAAAAAGAATTTTCAAATTTCTCAAGAATTGGGATTAAATGTTCATAAAATTCTTTGATATAAACTAAATCGTATGTTAAAGAAGAGCAATTTATTGATATCTTTGCTTTTTCTATCAAAATACCTTTTGGTTCACACGAATCAATATTTTTTTCTAAAGGAAGATCATCAGCATAATAAATTGTTCATTTTAACCAACTTGACCATTTTCTAATTATAGCAGCTGGTGGTTTTCCTATTTCATTGAATTTTGATTTAACTCTTTTATTTTTAAAAGTAATAAATTAAACTGATGTAAGTAAATAAATAATATTTGGAAAATTTTTTGTTATATTCATTGCATAACTTTAAACTAGATGTGCTAAGCATTTTATAAAAAAAATATTTTGACAAATTAAGTTAAAAACAACAACC
>CAKKLC010005666.1:19049-48537 GCA_918559645.1 Ceratonova shasta | reverse complement strand
TTTTTTTGTATATAAAGAAACTTCCCTGTTCCAACTAAAACGGAAATGTAAAATTTCTAGGGACGGAACGGTAGTAGACTGGCTATCTTTCTACCGGGAAATATGCATGATGCATTTTGCAAATCATCGAAGGGTGATTGGAGGCATTGAACGAACGGTGGAAATTGACGGAATGGCTTTCGTCAAAAGAAAATATAGTGTGGGCCGTGTTATACGAACACGGTGGATCTTTGGGGGATACGATGTACTTGATAAAGTGGGATTCTGTGAGGTGGCTCCTGATTGTACGAGAGAAACCATATTCCCCATTATCTTCAAATACATTAGGCCAGGCACAATGATTCATTCAGATTGTGCCAAAATCTATGATACTCTTTCTGATGTAGGTTACTTGCATCATAAAGTAAATCATAGCAGGAACTTTGTAGACCCGGACATTCAAGCCACCACTAATCATGTTGAGTCTATGTGGCAAAAGGGCAAAACTGGGAACAAGGTGAGTTACGGAACTCACAGAAGCACTTTGGATGAACTTATGTTTAAATTTATGTAGCGTCAAGAATTTGGGTATAGTTTGGCAGCATTTATTGATCATATACAAGAAATATACCCCTTAAAATAATGAAATATTGTATTTTTTCAGATTAATAATTAAAATTATTATAATTTATTTTTTTAAGAATAATTAAATATTTTTATTAATTAATTAATTATTAATTAATTAAATTAAATAAAAAAAAATATGGGGGGGAAAACGTAGAAGTGCCATTTTCCTTGGCTCACCCCTACCATGACTTCCGAAATGATATAATTTTTATGGGGCTACGGATTCAAATTTAGTAACATGGCTTTTTAACAAGCAATTGATCAATGATTTATGTTTGCGAAACTTTTGTGGTGTGAGTATGGGCCTTAAAAAATCAAAAGATAATCCAGAAGGTTACAATTGGAGATGTGATAATTATCAATGTTCCCATTTTTAAACCACCAAAAGTATCCGAAAGAATAGCTTTTTTGAAACATTTCGTCTACCTATTCGAACTATATTACAATCTATTTGGTATTATTCAACATTACCTAAATAAATAGATATAATCAGACATAAAGGTTTTTCTAAGGCTACTCTATACAATTTAATAAAAAAAATGATTGAAAGAATCAAAATATACTTTGAAGATTATCCTATTCGCCTTGGAGGCTCAGGCATTATAATTCAAGCCGATGAGACTAAGCTGAACTTCAATGTAAAGTCACGTTGAGAAAGATCTTTAGAATCTCCATGTTGGGCCATTTGTTTGGTTTACACGAGCTTCTCGCCTGCAATAGGCTATGCTGAAATAGTCAAGAATAGTACAGCTGAATCCCTTCTATCAGTGAAAAATAAGGTAGTTAGACCAAATTTAATCATTTATATAGATGAGTGGCGTTCCATACAGCCGAATAAATCAAGAATGTTATTTTTATCATGCAACAGTTGTACATAAATATAATTTTGTTGATCCTCAAACAGGTGTTCACATTTAAAATGCTGAATCATTTAACAACAAGCTTAAGTATAAAATAAAAATGTCGTTGAGTGTCAAGAAATATTCGAGAAAATATTTTTTGAGCGACTTTTTATTCTACAAACATTTTAAAAATGATATTTTTGATAAATTGTTTAAATTAATTAAAATATGAACAGCTGATTAATGTTTTTTTGTACTTAAAATTTTTTTTATTTTGGCTTCTTTTCGTTTTTTATTAGCTTTTACACAGGTTTTTTTGTTAGAAAAGAGCCTATTCTGATTTTTTGTTTAATTTATAATTATCATGAAGTATATTTTATATGAATTTTTATTGATCGTTTAATTGTAAACTACTTAAATAAAAATTTATTATTATTATTATTATTATTTTGATTTTATTTGATTTTATAATATATTTAATTTTTTTTAACCGGGGGGTGAAAAATACTTGGTCCAAAAAAGTTTCATTTCTAATGAAATTAAAACAATATCTTCAGTAAAAATAAGTATGAAATTCAAATTTATTTTATATTGATTAAATTATAAAAATAATTAATAAATTTTAAAGAATGTAACGTTTATAACTTTTAAACTGCTGATATTTATTTATTATTTGATTAAATATAATAAAAAAATTTATTTAAATTAATAAAAATTTAATATATAGTAATTGTAAACAAAAATAATTTTTATTAATTTTTAAATAAATAATAAATTATATGAAATCAAACATTAATTAATAAATGTAAAAAATCATACTGAGATATTGTAAAATATATTAAAAAAATAAATAAATAATAAAAAATCTATGATTAATAACTAATAAATTTAAATAGAATCATTATTAATTATAAAGTAAGTTGAAAAAATAATTTATAGATAATAATAAATCCATGATCAATAACTAGTAAATATTAACAAAAAAAATTGATTAATTTTGAAATAAATTAAAAAAAAACTAAATTATAAATTTAAAAGAATCCATAATTAAAAAAAGAATAAATATAAACAAAATGATAATAATTTTATAAAATAATATGGAAGATTTCATTTAAGAAAACATTATACCTAGAAAATTTATTAAAAAATCATTTTTATTAGTTCTTAAATAAATTGAAAACAAATATTATTTTTATCACATTTAAACTATTACATGTTTATTTTAATAAAATCTTGATGCTTAAAAGCCAACAAAAAAAATTAATGGTTTAATAAAAATAATTTTATTCCATACATGAATAAAGTTTCTTTATTATGTTAATATTTTTGATTTAACATATATATTAATTACAGGATCATCATTTCTATTTAGAGGAACAATTTTGTGTTGATTATGATGGATAATTAAATATAAATGAATAATTGCTTTGTATATATACTATTTTAAATTTATCATGAGGAATATCAATTTTCATAGCGTACTAATATTAAAACTGTTATTTTTGCAACAAGATAAATATTTTATTGCATTTATATGAGATATTTGAAAATATACATTATATGGAAAACTTTTATTTTAAATGATAAATATTCTTATTAACTCGTAAATAAATGACATTTTTTAATTACATAATTTTTAATTTTTGTGCATTATATTTAAAATAGCAAGTTATCATTGATAAGGAAACTGTATATGTTAAATGTTTAAAATAGTTTTATATCCAATATTCCTTAATTCGGACTAAATATTTAAAAATTACCTAAGATATGAAACAATAATTTTTTTAAAGAATGAAATTTGATTAGGAATATTAATTAGATAAAATTTATTTCTTATTATGTAAAGTATGACTTTTTAATTCCCCTAAATTAGATATTAAATTTTAAGGAATTTAATTATACTTTAACAAATTTAAACCTTATTTAATTGTTGTCCTTTTTGAGTCATAATAACTATAACTATAACAAAAAATAAAATATTATAATTCTTTAAATTTTAATGTTTAATTTTTACTTTTGTTACATAATGTTTTAAAAATTTTAAATTTTCCGAATACTAAAATTCAATAAATTCTTATATTTTTGATAAAATGGTCATTAATTTAAATTTTCAATTTATAAATTTAATGAATATGATAGTTTTTTAATAATTGATTATAATTTTGCATTAAATTCTAATAATTAACAGAGTCAATAATTTTACCTTAAATAGATTTTATGAGAATGAATTTGTAAAATAATTAAAATTTATCAAGTTATTTTTAAAATCAATTCGATATTAATGATACATTTAAATTAAAATGGTAAAAATAATGTTATTATTCGTAAAGATACTCTAAAACTACTATTTGTTTTCGTTAATTCTTATAAATAATTTCATGAATTTTCTTTGTAAACGATACTTGTCAATGTATTCTGTTAGATGTTTATTTCTAATAAGCTGGAAATGTATTTTTCTAAATTATTTTGATTTTTAATATAAGATTACTTATTATTATTGATTTCAAGTGTTTAAATAAGATATTCCATTTATTATACTTAATTTATTATTTTTTTTGTAATTAACGATATTTATCACTATTTGTTTAAGAATGGATAAAATCTAATTTTTTACGCTTTTAAAATACTGATATTCTGAACATTACCCCAAGTAAACAATTTCTAATGATCAGAAATTTTATTATGAAAATTAAAGATTCATATATTTTGTGTTTGTGATTAAACTTATCCTAGACTATAATAACTATTACAGATGTAATTTAAATAAACTTTAATAAATATTTTTGGAGCGATATATCCATATTTAATTGTTATTATTCTTATTTATTAATTTCATGATATCTGAGTAATTTGTGTTTTAAGTTCAAGAACATAATATTATAAATGTTTATATTGAAAATTGAAATAGAGTTGCATAAATATTATTATTTCGAATTATAATTTAAATATATTAGTATTTCTAAACTAAGATGTTTCAATATTTAATATATCATTTTATTTTCCACCAGGTTATAAAAAAATAATTTAATAGCATTTTTTTACGAAAAAAATAATTCTAAAGATTATTTCAAAACTTTTTAAGTTTTATAGCATCCTTAAGATTTAAGTTTTAAATATAAAAATTGAAATAATTAGGATATAATCAAATAAATTTAATTTTGTACAAATAAAACATTGAATTAGTAAATAGTGTTATTATTTTCTATGCTTTTCTACTTAAGCGTACCAGAAACATTAAATATTTAAAAAATTTAAATATTAGATATTATTTATTTATTAAAAATATTTACTATGATGGAAATCAAAAGCATAAGGAATTTATATAATATTAATATTTTGATGTAATAAAACACAAACTAAGTGTATCGTGAAATATTTTATTTACTATTTGTATTAATGACCCTATCTAATATCTAATAAATAAAATTTTAAAAATTTTTTCTAATTTTATATAGAAGTTTGAAATATTTTAAAAAATTTTTTTAAATTAAGATTTAAAGTATTAGGTCATTTATTTATGTTTAACCATTATGAGGGAACATTTTTATAGAGATGAAATAGAAAACTTCTTAATGCTAGTATTGAAAAGGTTATTCAGTATTTTCAAACACATTGAATCATTAAAAGAGTTCATTTATGTTCAAAATATAATGCAGTCTGTTCTTTTGTTGAATATAATCGAAACAAAGATAGTCATGCATTTAGATGCACGAACGAAAATTGTTTAGATTACAAAAATATTTTTCAGTAAGATTATGCAGCATTTTTGAACGTTATCGTTTTTAAACTATAATGGAAGTGGTTTTTGAACTTGAAAAACGTTAATACCATGAGTGAAATAAACGTTGAACCACCAACATTGATTGATTTTTTTGATGATTTGCGACTTCTTTGTCTCACTTACTTCTGAAAATATCTAATCACATTAGGTGGTCCTGGTATTGTTGTACAAGTTAATGAAAGCATATTAATACACAAGCCTAGACATCATCCCGGAAGTGCAACTGAATTTAAAATATGGGTCCTCGGGTTCGCTGATACTAGTTTCGCACCTTCTAAAATTTATTTATAGATTGTTAAAAATTGTTCTGCAACAACGCTTTTGCAAATAATACGTCAAGTTTCCGAGTTAGTTCCATAATTCATACCAATCAGTGGCGCACCTACAATAATATTAGCGATGAAAATTACACCTATTAGATAGTCAATCTTTTAATATTTTTCTTTGAGCCAATAACATTGGTTCACACACAAAACATTGAGAGTTATTTGAATCAGATTAAAAACATAATTAATATTCTATAAGGTATACTTGGAGAGAAACGAAATCTATATCTTAAAGAATGGATGTGGAAAATCAATGTTTTTTGTATTGATTGGAATGAATTATTCAATTTAGTTAAAATTTACTAATTTTTTAACTTATTTATCTGTTTTTTATTTTTTTTTATTTTTTTTTATTTCAATTATTTTTATATTTTAATTATAATCTAGGGAAAAAAACCATTAGGAATTGCTGGGGAAAAACGCACAAGCTCCCAAGATTTGATATTATTAATAAGTATAACAAGGATTTTAAAATTTATATCTTATTTCTAATTATAAATACTTAAGAATCAAAAATAACAAATCTTTATTTATTTTCTGTTTTACAAAAAATTAAAAACAAATATTTATCAAAAATGAAGATGTAATACAATATCTAATTTATGATATCAAAATTTTCGTTTTTTTATTTTCAACAATTTTATAATAATTTTAATCTCTCTGTATTTATATATATATATATATATTTTATCCTAATTTAGAATTTTAAAAATGTCAAGAAATCACGTTTATTCATAATTAAATATACCCAGTAAATAAATATTAAACAATTTAGTAAATTCTATGTATTTAAATCTGTTAAAATATTTTTGAGCTAAAAAAAATTTTCATAATAATAATTTAATCAAACTTTTAAATAAAATTTGTCTATTTTTAACAAAAAATTTGGACTATTTATTATTGATATTATAAAAATAGTTTATTTTACTGATTTAAATAATCTATAAATCAAGATTATTATAAATAGTGACTATATTATAAACCAATCTATAAATTTTGTTGTATTTTTGTACACTTACTTGCTAAATTTTTACTTGGGCTCTATCTTCCATAGTATTTATTCATTATTTTATTAAAAAGAGAATAGTTACTTTACCCACAAGCACATATTTTAAATAATAAAAACTCTAATGGTTCATTGCTATTAAATATCAGAATTATTCTGAATATATATCTAAAATAATTAATTATTATTTTTTCTAAAGAATAAATAATCACATTACTGAGTCTATAAATAAAACTCATAATTAAAAGTTAGTAGAATATTTTATTAATCGCACTATTTTTAAAAAATTTCCAAATTATAAAGATTCTGTTATTTTAACTGAGTTGTGGCATTATGGAAAGGGTAGAATTATTATGGAAGTAACATTAAAATTTTATCAAGAAGTTGTATTTAGGACAAGAAACTCACATTGGATTAGATTACTAAGTCTATTGGTTGGTAATTTTCTTCTAATCTTTTTTTGACTGGAAGCAATTGAAATAACAATTTTTTTTATTTTATTAGCTGTATGCCAATTAATTAAATGTCTTATTTTTTATTTATTTTAATATTTTTTTAAAATTTTGTACATTTAGTACAAGAAAAAATCTTTTAATATTATACAAATTAAGTATCAAAGAATCAACACTTTTCAAAAAATATTTTATCTTTTATTGGATTTATGAATAGCATTTATGTATTCTAAAATATTATCATTCAATTAACTAAAAATTCTTTTATTACCTAATTTTATTACAAAAGAATCATTATGTTATCTAAATGAATTATTTCACAAAATAATTGTTCAAAGTATATTTTTAATACTAAAACATGCTCTAAAATACAAATTAACAATTGTATTATCTATTTTTGGAATAGATTATGTATAAGAATTTAATTTATGTAATAAGTTAATTATTCCCGTTATTATTTATCATTATTAAGAATAAGAATAAACTTATTTTTTAGCTATATAAGTAAAATTTAGCTTAATAAAGAAAATTAATTATTAAAATAGCTTCATAGTTAATTTTATTAGTCCTAATATTTTAGTAAATAATTATCTTTTTAAAGGTGCATTTTTTTAACAAAAGCCATATATTTATATTAAAAGATATTAACTAATTTGAAAGGTTAACACATTTTTTTATGAGTTAGTCAAAATTTATTATATATTATGAAATAATGTTATAATTTTGTTTTGTACTTTTATGTTATTTGCAACTAAATTCTCAAAAGATTCTGAAAATTTCTTCAAATAAATTATAATTATTAAAAATTCTAATCCTAATAAGCTATAATTTTTTATGCTTAGGAATTTTTATATTTTATTATAATTTTGATTTTTCTCATGATGAAGTAGTAAAAATATTTAATTTATTTAAATTTTCAATAATAAAAATACAAGATAAGTTAATATTTTTAAATTCAAATAATGGAAATAAGAAGATTATTTAATTTTTAAGAAATAAAATTGATTTATTATTTTAGTTTTTAGTCTTAAGTAAGATTTTTAATAAATTTACTTACAAAAATATTGAAATTTTATTAATCTAAGTAATAGTCTATTGAATTACAGTTGTTTAATAATATTTTATATTTTCTTAACATAAAAGATATCAATAGGCAAGTATTTTCATAGTTATATTATTTAATGAAATAATTTAAACTATACACATAATAAAATTTATTATACACTATTTAACATTTAAAAAAATATAAATGACAAATTATCTTAAAACTACATAAACTTTGTTGTGACACTTAAAGAAATAATTTTTAATAATTGAATTTGAAATTTTTTCTTTCAAAAAATAGAAATTTTCTTAGTATCTGACTTAATTTAAGTTATATACAAAGACTATAAGTTTAAGTAGATATATTGTGTTGTACTAGAAGGTTTATTTTGATTATAGAAATCCATTATACTTGAAATAAAATAATAAAATGAATCTATGTTAAAAAAAGTTTGTTTTTTAAATTCTTGAATTTTTTTTATTACAATTATAATTTATTGAGAAACATAATTATATTTTCTTGCAAAAACTAAGTATTTTCTAAAAAAGCTTTTTTAAAAATATTCTGGTACTAATAATACTAATGTCTTTATAAATATTTAGATTAAATATCATGTTAGAACCTATAGAAACATATTTTAAGAGTCACTAAAAGGATATTATAACTTATTATTATTTGGATATAATAAATTAACAAAAATAATTTCAATTTTTTAACATTCTAAAATATGACTAAATAGTATAATAATATTGAGAATTTTAGACTCTGAATTATATATAAAAATGATTTTTATCCAAATAAGTAAAATAAAATACTTCATTAGGAATAAAATATTTAGTTATTTAGTGCACTTAAATGGATACTTTAGATAATTTTATAATATATAAATTATCAAGAGATCCATTCTTATTATCCAATATATAAGTCATGCAGCTAATCAAAAAAGGGTTTATAAGTGAATGGATGAAAATACTATAAGTTGATCTGACTAGAATTATAAATGATTTGTGTAGAATAAATATTTAAGTTATTAAATTTATCTGATTAATTATGATATTCTTATTATATTTTTTTCTTTAAGAAGATTTTATAATTTTTATTTGTACGGAACAATTTAAATTAAAAATTTAATATTATCAAATTAAAAACAATAATTTTGTATTTTACCGGGTTTAATTCGTACACATCCTTGTCATTAAATACAAATATAAATATGTTTATACCGAAATAAGTTAAAGCTAAACTTACAAAAATTAAATATAAATAACTTAGTAAGAACTTTTATTAACCAATGAAATTTTGTTAAAAAAAGATCTAATTTATAAAATTTTATAATAACTCAGTATGGCATTACTAATATACACTAAAAATTTATGGAATTATAAAATATGAAACTTTTTTTTCTAAATTTAAAAAAATATTACTTATTTTTAACTAAATTTTAAAGCTTTCACTTATTTTCTTAACTAAATTTAAAAAATGTCATTTTTTTTTGAGTAATATTTTAAAAATGTCATTTTTATTGATTAATATTTAAAAAAAGGTTCAAATGATTTAAAAAAAATCAAAATTAATATTTAAATTGCAATTATGGAAAGAATAAAAAAATGCTAAAAAAATAAATTAAATTAAAATTTAACTCTCATAAAACATTCTTATTCTTGAAATCCTGGATCTTCCAGGTTTTCTTCTTATATCTCGCGGTGAAAATTATCTCTGGTTAAATTAGATGATGAAATAAAACTATATAATCTGCACAGGAAATATAATAATTAAAAGATAAAAAATATCCTTGAATAAATTTTATTGGATCTTTATTTAAATGAGTAATAACAGCACAAAAAAGTGTGAATGGATACCCAAGTTCAAATGTTCTACCAAATTTACTTGTATTAAAATCAATTATAAATTTTCATTGTGCAAAATTATGCTTTTGATAACTGTTGTGTTGCATGGGTTTATAAAATTGCAGCTTAAAGAGTAAACAGGATTCTTTACAGATAACATTCACTTATCTGTTATTGATTTGTTGTGTGATGATACTTTAAACTGGCATTCTGTAGATTGACAGATGAATTCTAATCTTTTTAGATTTCTTCTTTTAACTTAAAAATAAATATTTAAAATTTTTGCCTACTTTAAAAAGAGTACAAGATTTGTGGAATTTTTTAAAAAAGGGAAAAATTCTGCAAAAACTTTTTTTTGAAGGAAATGTAACAAAAATTTATTCTTCAAATCAAAATTTATAAATTTATGCACAAGCAAATAAATAATTAAATCAAAGTATTTTTCATATTTTTTTGCATTTTTATTAGTTTTGTAATATTTAAAGAAATACCTTCTTTAAAATGCAGTTTTTCGGATTCTTTTGTGAGTTTATCATCATCAATAGTCAATTGAATCTTTCTTAGGCTCCTATTTAAAATTTGAAACAGATGCATGCCAAGAATTTAAACAATTATTCAATACATTATGAAATCCTTGACTATTAATTGTTGTTAAGGAGTTTTTTGATATATTCTTTTATAAAAATTCCATCTTTCAATTTTTTCTTTTGAAAAATAATTTATCTTTTATAAAATTTTGAAAGTTTATTATATTTCTACTATCAAAATCTTCTAAAATTATATTTTCAATAATTTTATAACCTTCTGTAACATATTCAGGTTTTAGAAAGTAAGTGAAAGAATCAATCTTATATATGTATTAAACCCATGATTTCATATAATCACGGCTCAGCTTAAAATTTTGCAAATTTCTGTAAAAAAACTGTCCTAAATGAAAAAGACAGCAGTAAATTCAAATATTTGTAATTTTTTTTGTAAATGAATTATAGATAGCTTTTTTTAAGCAAAAAATTAAATTTTTAATATTTAAATCTGCAATAAGTTCGTTAATTTTAGAAATCATTACAATATATAAATTTTGTTATTTTGATTTTCATAAAACAAAAATCATTGTAACATAAATAAAATAAACTTTAAAAGTAAATGTTAAAATCTGATTGAATCCTGATGGAGGTTATTTTAAAATTTCCATCACAAATAATATTTTCTGAATTTCTAATTAAGTCTATTTCTTATTAATCAAACATAATTATAATCCTTTCTAAATCATTAATTCCGAAATGAAATTGGATAAATTTTGATTTTCTTATTGTTTGAAAGTATATATCTAGAATATCACTTTCATTTAATTACAAAGGTAACGAATTTTTCTTATAATTTCTTGTTTCTTCTTATCAATTAATCAAATGGCAGATATAATCTTTGAATATTATAAGGATTTTTACATGAATCAAAAATGATTGTATTGTTTTAAAGATCGTTTTTAATAGAACTTTGTTTTAAACCAAACAATCACTTTGTAGCTTCTATTTTATCATAAGACATTGATATATGGTTATGATCTTTAGTATTTATGATCATTTTATGATCATAATCAAGATATATAGAACCTTTCCTAATCTTTTTTTATGCACCTCCAAAAATTTCCTATATTTAACTTTTTTGCAATATAGTATTTAAATCCATTGAATATTATATTTAGGCTGTCCATTCATACGAAATAATCTGGAACAGTCCCAGATGTGAAAGTCTGTCCTTATATTTTAGTTTGGATACAAAATGTCCAGGCTTAGTTAATTTATTTGTTTTAAAGCTTTGCATGTATTCGTAACTGAAAAATCAATGGCCATTCGCAGCTAGATCACTTTTACATTTAGAAATTTCTAAAAAATGGTTTAAAATCAATATATGTTCTTAAAAAATACAAGAAGTTATTTGTTTGAGTTGTAAAATACTTTTAAGTATGAATTTAATAATTGCTTTATTAAAAGTATAAAATTAGTTCGTTAAGATTTTTAATGTCATCAGCAAGTAAACATTAAAAACCTCATGGAATGATAAATACTGTAGTACGTTATGATAAATACAAAAAGTTCAGGATGATAAATAACGGGCGCTTTGTTCAATCTGTTCAAGTCGCTTTCTTTTGTTTCATGATTGTTGTCGAGATATTCTAGATCACATCTACTCAGATCGTCATAGATCAGATCTAAAATCTGGATCAAGAAGCAAGAAAGTCAGCGATTGTGTTTTAAAAGTTGGTAGCAACGAATGAAGTGCAGAAAATAGATGGGAAAGAAGCAGTTTTTGCATTTCAGACTGCAAAACAAAATTATTCATTATGTTAAATGACTGTACTGTTTGACTTATCAGAGGTCTCTATAATTCAGAGTTTTCACTCGCAAAGACAAAGACTGATAAATTGATTAATTAAGTATTAGCTCCATTCATTGACAAACTAATTAAAGAAGAATTAAGTAAGGCATATCTATTCTCCTTCATTAGCGACTCATCAAATCACGGAAACATAAAAATGCTGCCGATGGTTGTACAAATTTTTTTATCTAGGTAAAAGAGTTGTAAACAGGAAATCTTTTATTGAATCGTTTCCTAATTAGCAGTCAGAAACAATCTTGAAATAAATTGTGAAAGTGATAAGGAAGGAATGCTTTTAGATAAAGTTTTTTTTATACGCTGCTCGTAACACTAACCTAAATTTTTAAGGCGTTAAGAGGAATGCAGCGAATAATTTTTTGATATAACTACAAAAAGAATTGAATTGAAAAATAATTAGCAATGGATGTATGACATATAGCGCATAACGCTTCTGGATCTAGATTTAAAATTTTCAAGGTAGATATTTAAGCCATAGTTGTGAAAATTCATTAACAATTTCCGAATTTTTAATATGGTACTCAACAATTTTAAAAACTATGCAAAGATATTTATCAAATCTTCATGCCAATCAAAAGCTACTCTTGAAGTTAATTTTTTCACTCTTGAACCTGCAGTCAAACAATTATTGAAATGTTGGAGCTTTCAAAACAACATTTTTTAGGTTAAATAAAAAGTGTTTTAGTGATTCGTTCTTTCTTTAAAAATGCTCAAGGAATGTTTTGAGTTCTCTTCATTCTCAATAATCTTAAGATAATCAGTGCTCCATCAAGCTTATCGAAGCATCATTAACTACTTCTTTGAAAGCTTACGATGATCCTGCAACATTAAAAATTTAGCTTATCAATCGTATGAATTGTACTTTTTTGCCAACTGATGCGCATTCTGAGTATGAAAAGTTTGACAAAAGAATTCAATAAAACATCAAGGAGAAAGTCATAGATTTTTATTCGACAACATTCCAATATATTGATTTATTTAAAAAATAAGTTGATGTATCAAATATATTTTTATCGATTATTTTGAGAAAGTATTCATCATTGAATTATGACGAAAAATTGTAAAAAATATGCTGAAGACATATGGAAAACAAATTAAATTCAATATCAACCACGACTTTTGATCTGATGAAGTTCATTTTATGAAAAGCTTTTTAGAATCCCATTTTTTACGCTTGGACTACCTTCAAGCTTGCTTTTGATTAAGTAGGTGCCAAAACTTTAAAGATTTTTGACAAACTGTTACTCAACTTGTCAATTTAGAAAGTCTTGTAGAGTTTGCGTTTTCTTTAACAGGTAATTAAACAAAATTCAAGCGACATTTTTCTTAAGCAAAACAAATATGGAGCGATCAGAATAGCAGATTGGAAATACTGACTCTCAATTCCTTACTTACTATCCAATTCAATGGGTTATTTTAATTGCAATCATTTCTACGACATGATTAAAAAGGATACAGTTTTCTTCTATAAGGTGCACTCAAATGAAAAATATGATAAGAAAAATTATTCATATCAAGGTTTCAATAATATAAGTATTAAAGGTGTAATTTTGACATATTTTCTCTATTTTACTGACAATTTCAACTGTCAAAGTTTAAAAAATAATTTTCCTAGAATTTTTAAAATCCTTTCTAGCTTACCTACTAATATTCCTTTTTCCTATATTTAAAAATTTTATTTCTAAATTTATTTCAGTATTGAATTTTATATTGTGTAAAATTTTTAGTTTTATTAAAACTTAAAAATTAAAAAAATTTTTGCCTTAAATTCAGCGAAAGGAATTCTACTCTCTTAAATTTAAAATAAATATTTAAAATTACTGCCGACTTTAAAAAAAGTTCAACAAGTTCACTCTTTTAGGAGAAAAAAAGAGATTTGAATAGGAAATTTAGAGACTGTTTGCTTCGATAGAAAATGCAAAACTTGTTCTAAATTTGCATCAGACATCTTATGCTAAATTCTTTTTATAGATTTTTTTTAATTTATGACATCTTTTTAAATTTAGAAAAAAAGTAAAATTTTTTAAATTTAGGTAAAAAAAAGTGATTTTTTTATTTTCCCTAAAAATTAAATAATTAATTATTTATAATATATATATAAGAACAGATAAATCATAAAATGTTTATATTGTTTAACAATTTAAGGTAATTTAATATTTTTTTGTATAAAACCAAAAAAAAGAAATTATTATAGGATTATAACAATAGAAAAATATAACTCTTTCAATCTTTTTCTATAATTTATAGGTTATTAGAAGATTTGTGAAATTTTTTTTAATTGAGGTAAAAATCATTAATTTTTGAAGCAATGTAAAAATCATTTTTAATGGTCTTATAATTGTTATATATTTAATAATTTAAACCTATTTTAAGTAACAATGGCTATAATAATATGAATCTCATAATTGCAACTATCTAAAATAAGATTAAACATATAATATTACCCTATCAGTAAAAAGTTGACTTACAAAATTAATTTTTAGCCTTTATTTTAAAGGTTTTTAACACTGGAAGTCATTATAAACTACAATTAGTAGTATTTTGTATATTTAAAAATTGTTTAAAAAAAGAATATATATATATAGATTTATTGTATTTTTATTATAATTCAATAATATATAGAATCAATAATAGAGAGAATTTTATTTTATTTTTAAAGTACCATCTTTTATTTATAGAACTAAATTATGCTAGAATAAAATAGTTTTCAAAAATAAATACAATAAAAACATAGATGGTAAATAATTTTATTAGTTAATTGTTATGTTATAAAAAAAATAAGAATTAAACAAAAAAAATACTCTTTAGAATACTTTAGACTTATATCTTATAATTTACTTCTTGTATAGAAAATGTTCCAAATAATTATTGAAGAATATCATTTAATTTTATCTTATTTAATCAAAAAAATTTATAAATTATCCATTAATGTAAAAAAGATTTTCATTTTCTGAATAGGCTTTTAAAAGCTCGAATTTATAAATTTACTAAAGATTCAAATAAATAATAAAATATTTCAAACTAAATTTATTATACTGAGAGAAATATTTAATATAGATGAATATATACATATATTTATAACTTTTAATATCTGATAAATTTATAACCAGATTTCAAAAAAGAAATTTAAAATAAATTAAAAATATTTTAATTCTTAATAAATGATTTTTATAATTAAAACATACTAGCTTTTGATATTAATAAATATATCATTACCATCTTAAACATATATTATATTTTATGGCTAAAAATTAAATTAGTAAAAAATTAGTTTTAAATAACTATTAAGTTTAACATCACTGACCCTTAAATAACAAAATATTTAAAATCAAATTCTAATTTTTGAATGAATTTAATCTGTTAAAACATTTTGCATCAAAAAATTCTGCGTATCCGCCATAGAAATTACCCTGAACATAAATAAACAAAGATTCATTTGTAAAAGTGATTTTTCTTAGCATCTCAAGAAATAATGAATAATTATAATCTAAATTTAATATAAAATACCCATACAATCCAAGTAATATACATTAAAATTAATAAGATTGTTAGTGAAATAGTCAGTAATCTATAAATAAGTATTTTAAATACTTCTTTACTTAATTCACAAGTAGAAAATCCAAATATAACAATATTACTTTGTTTAACTATATTTTTAATAAACATTTCAATATCATTATATTCTTTTTTCTGGGATTTTCTTTTACTAAATCTTAGTTTTATTCTGCTAAAGAATTTACTCATCAATAAAAACTATTATCAAATAACTGACTATAGATAACGCCGAGTATTCCGATAAATTTTTTGATTTAAATAAAAAAAATAAACATGATAAGATAAGATATAATTTAATAATTTAATTGTTTATTATTTTTAACATTCAATTAAAAAAAATATTTCCTTTCAATAATTTTTTTAAAAAATAAACAAAATGATAAAAATTTTTTTAATATTTTGACACATTCTGCACTTATTTAAAATGAAATCAGTTGCGTTTAAAACATTTTAATTTTCCAGTTAATAATAAAAATTACTATTTTATATTCATAATAATGAGTAAAACACTAATTGTATTTTCCAAAATTTACCGATTTGATAAAATTTTGTTTTCAAAAAAAGAAAGCTAAATTTAAATGTTTTTCAAACTTTACTTTAGTAAGATGAATCATATTTTAGATAGTAATTTTTAATTTATTAATATTTTTGCTACGTTTAATTATGAATATGTATTTCTTCTATTTAAGATTATCACTAATCAACTCTTTTCTTCCAATTATAAATCGGTACCCTTAAACTCGCCGGAAAAAATATCGGCCGTAAACTCGCCGAGATGTCAAAAAATTTCAACCTTTAAAAAAAAATTAAAAATAGCAGAGATTTTAAAAACACAGAGAGGAAAGGATCTTATAGTGTATGGAAATCATATATATATACCAAAGACAGTACAAATGAAGGCAATACAAGATGGATGTGTCAGAATAGAACATGTCGAGGGTCCGTGGTATTGAACGATGAGATGCTATTGATAACCCGTGTTGACCATTGCCACGATGCTATAGCAGACAAGATTGAAAGAAACACAAGCGATTAAAAATAGAGCAAGGTCTACTAGCGAGAGAGCAAATGACATCATAATAACCCAAATTTTTAAAATCGAAAACGATCGAAATAATGCCAAATATAGCCACAATGAGAGATTCAATTAAGAGGATAAGAAATAACTTGATGGGCTATAAGCCAAATATTCATCAAGATATCCCAGATTCCTTAAAGAGCGACAACAATAGGCATCTTTTTTTAAGATATGATAGCGGGAATAATGATCAAGAAAGAATAATAATTTTTAGTGAGGAATACAAAACGAAATTTATTCATAATGTTGATACATTAGTAATAGACGGTACATTTAAATCCGCAGCACAAGGGTTTTATCAGGTTTTAATAGTGCATGGAGTATTATTTGAAAAATACCCGCTTATATACATTTTATTGTCCGACAAATCTCAAAAATCTTATTCATGTGCCTTTGAGCAATGCAAAAAACTTTTTGCGATTAATCGTAAGGTAATTATAACAGATTTTGAAAAAGCTCTCATAAAAAGCAGCAAACATGTTTTTAAAAATGTTGTATTATATGGATGCCTTTTTAATTTAGGACAAGCAATTTGGACTAGAATAAATGGAATCGGACTTTCTAAGCGTTATAAAACAAACCCTTATTTTAAAAAGCCTATTAAGATGATGCGCTGCCTATCCTTTGTTCCTATTGATGACGTCATCACTGGATACCAATCAATTAAGAAATTCATTTTTGAAACAAAAATTGTCGGCCTGCAAACCTTTATGACCTATTTTGAAAAAAATTATATTGGTATAGTTAATGAAAGTCCACAAGATTATCAAAAGCCAGCATATGACATTGGGTTTTAGAATGTATATGACAGGGTCGTGTTAGGTCTTCCGAGGACTTCTAACAATTTCGAAGCTTGGAAAAGAACCTTCAATTTGCGAACTGGTGTAGCAAATCCAAACATTGCGCAATTTATCACGGATTTGTTGCGTGAGGAAGAATCTGACAGATTTAAATTAAAAAGAGCAATTTTTAGTAATTTTCAACTAGGAAAGAAGCACAAAAACAATGAAATTATTAGGTTTTGTGCTGCGAACTATCGGCATTTTAGCATACTTGCATATATTAACATTATAATTGGCCATTATAATTTAAATTCGAAGATGTTGATAATTTTTGAAGAAATTAACTGATTCAATTAAAATTTTTATTTTTCTACTATATTTTTACTACTTTGGCGATTTTTTAGCTGAAATTTTTTGACATTTGCGGTTAGTTTTAAGTTGAAATTTTTTTACATCTTGGCGAGTTTACGGGTGATAATTCCAGGCGAGTTTCCCGTAAACTCGCCTGCAGACGACTTTACGGCATCCTTTTGCTACATTTACATATGAACATGCATTTCTTCTATTAAAGATTAACACTAATCAACTCTTTTCCTCCAATTATAAATAATATAAATCTTAAAAATTTTCATGTTATCTTTGATATAAATTATTTTTATGAAATATAATGACATTATAAAATATAATTTTTCTAACCATAATTGAAAATATGACAGTATTTTTAATCATATTTTTATATTTTGAAAATAAATATATAAATAATATTAAAATCTAAACAATTAGTTAAAGTTAAATTTATCTATCCTTATCTTTTCAATTTAATTTTGTTGTAGAAAAAAAAAAACATCAAAATGTATTGCCTAATCATTTATGAATTTAAAAATGTTATCCATAAACACTTTGGTTCAATTTTATTATCAAAAATTAATTATGTTAGCTAACAGTTTTTGATATATTTATATATTTAAATTACATTTTGTGTTTATTTTAATTATTATTTTTGTTTACATATGGCATAATCTTCATTTAATTCTATAATAATGTCTTAAATAATAAAAATAGCATTACCTTAGAATTTAAAATTGAATAAACCAATCTTTATTTTTTATATTAATACTAGAAAATTCAAGTAATTAGAAAATTTTAAAAACAATTTTTTGGCTAATTATTATCTATTAAAGATTATTAACATTTTTTTTTCAAATAAAAGATATATTTTTAATTGATGATTATGTAATTCACATTTTTATACTTTGAAATAAAAAAGAATTAAATAAATAAATTGTCTATTTTGTAAAAGATGTGAATAATGGTAACTTATTAAAAATAATTTCAGCAATATTTATACATAATTCTTTTATCCTTATTTAAAAAGTCAATTTGAATAAATATAACTTTAAAAGAGAAATTTTTAAATTTATTGAATCTAATCATAATCTATGAATGTTTATAACTTAATTCTTTTAATATTTATTTAAATAAGGTCCTTAAAAATCCTAGTAATGTAATTTTTAAATCCTAAGAATTGAAATTAAATATAATCAATAGTTTTAAAACTGAAAAATTAATTATTTTCCTATATTTAGATAGGCAATTAAGATCCATTTATTATTGCTCATTTAGACACTATATCATTTAATTATGAGGTGCATGTGGATTATTCGAAGTTTTTGAAAATTTTTAAGTTTCACCCTTAGATGGCATGTAGCTCTGTCATTGAAGTCATAAGATTGGATTTCCATTACTAGGAGGCGGTTTAAAGAGATGGTCATCCTTAGAGATAATTAGACCATACATTTACCAGCGATCATGATGCAAAGGTTTTCATACCAACTGCAAAAAATTTATAATATAATTTTATGATACATTTTTAATAATAGCACTATAATGTTTTATGTTAAAAGAGGTGTACCTCCTGATAGTCATCATTAGGTGTCCAAATCAGCTTGTTTGTTTTAATGCTGTGTGCGAAAAAATAGCCTTTTTAAAGCTTCAAATATATAAATGTAAACAATTTTTTTTAAAATGTTTAATACATTAAAAGATTCTATTTTTAAGACAGCTTTAAAGTTGAAAGTTGACAAATTTACCGTGTCTGATTATTCAGATCTTGTTAGAAAAATTATTTGTAATTCCATGATAAGAACAAATGAACAAACTTGTCTGTTTCGATTCTGACTTCTTGAGAAAAATAGTGGAAATAGATGAAAATCTGTTCTTTGAGAGAAAATAAAACCGTGGGTGTATGTCTGACGCCCTTAGTATATAGGTGAAATAAAGAGGAGAACAAGATTTGTCCTGATCATACCCGTTTAAAATACAAAATGCAGAAAAAATGAGAAAATTTATTTATGAGAACGTTGATTCTAGGTCTAATATTGTTACTGATCAATGGTTTGCATTTTATGATGAATTAATAGAAAGCACAGCGATCGAACATTGAAGTGTTAATTACTGATTGTAATCTGTAGAATTAGAAGATCTAATTATCCTCAGTCTGTCAATTGAAAGAATATGTATTACTTAAAAGGACTAACGCTAGCTAGCATCATTATCTTACAGTTGCAATTTTCAGAGTATTTGATTCAATTTTTATATTAATAAAACACAGAGAATAATAAGTGTTTTAATCTTCTTTTACTAATACAAATAAATTGATACTTTTTCTTTTTTTTCAAAAACTTCTTATAATCTAAAACACGTTGTATAATCCTTATGCAACAATGATGATAGTATACATCCAAAAAATAATTTTAAAATTATCTCCAATGAGTCAAAATAGAATTTTTTTTCTTAAAAATAATAGAATATAAATAAAAAAATTTTTATGCACTATTAACAAAATATAATAATTTTGCTTATTTTATTCAAGTTGATTACTTCTTAAATATCATAGGCAAATCAATATAATCCGTTTAGAACAGAAATTATAGGTTGATTTATTTCAATTATTTCCATAAAAAGATTATTTCAATTATTAATGTAATACACAATAATTAAAAAAAATAATTTTTAAAGTTACTATTATATTTGCTAAGAATTTTTTGATAAACTTTTGATATCCAATTTTTAAGAAGAAATATTATTGTGAGCAATAACATAAAGTTTATCATAATTACTTTCTTCTTTAAATATAATATTATCAATTTCTATTCTTAAAAATTATGATACTTTAATAAAAATCTATTATAATTATTTTGGATAAAAATCTTTAAAAAGGGTCTATGAAATTTTATTTATAAAAAATTTAAAACTATAAATTTTGCAACTTTATTAAGTTTTCTTGCATTTAAATATATTTTCAGTTTAATCTCGATTTAAAATTTAAAATTTACTATCTTTGTATCATATTATAAATTCATATTAGTAAATGTTCTAATTTCTATACCTAAAGGTTCTTATCTTAAATTTATTCTTATCATAATTTTTATATTTTAACTATTCTATTAAATTAAACTAATTTTAATGATATATTTCTCTTATTTTAATTAACTTCTAAAAATATTAAGACTTGTTGATACAGTCAAATGTTTTTTAGTTTGTGTCAAAAATTCATCGTTTTATACGTTCAAATTGCGTTTTTAAAATTTAACAAATTTTTTTTTACGAAAATTTTGTCATGTCAATGGTAAGAAAATAATAACAGAAAAAAAAATTGCATGCTTCAGCTCAAAAATATGCAATAGTTCAATTTAAGGAAAAAAATACCAACTACACTCAATCAGAATTGCCAAAAAAATTTGGGATTTCAATACCATGTGTAAAATTCCATTTTAAAAACTAAAGTTCAAATCATTGCCAATCATAATGATATGCTAAATAATAGTAATATTGATTGAAAAAATGTGTCGACTGGAAGAACAATAACACATTTAGAAGTGGATTTGTACAATTGGTTTATTGATTTGCGTAATAAAAATTAATCTTTTACAAATGATGGACTACAACTCGCATCATTAAATCTTGCTCAAAAATATATTTTCCTCCTTATTTCAAGCTTCAAGTGCAAGGTTAATGTTATTCAAAAAAGATACAAAATAAAATCTAGAGTCATAATGTGGAGAAGAAGAATTGGTTTATGAGACTGTTATTGGAACAGATTTATCAAGATTTTTTGAATATACTTTCATCATACAAGCCGGAAGATATTTTAAATGCAGATGAAACCACGCTATTCTTCAAATGTCCTATAAAAAATACACATGCTTTATTAACTGAGCAAAATTTTGCGGAAAATTTTGGAAACTAAGAATTAAAATATTGTTAAACGAAAATCAAAGTTGAAAAAAAATTCACTAGTTATTTTAGGGAAGGCTCAAAATCTAAGATGGTTGAAAATTGTAGATAGATCGTTACACTCTGTAATTTTTAAATCATAAAAAAAACTTGGATGACAAAGCAGATATATTAAGATATCCTTAATAATTATAATGAGTATTGTAAATTGCAAAACAGACATATTTTATTCATAATAGATAATGCCCCTTGTCATTTAATTGAAAATAATTTTTTTAACATAAAAATTAGATTTTTATCCTAAGAATACAACATCTAAAACACAACTTCTTGATTAAGGAGTTATAAGATCGTTTAAATATTAATAGTATTTTATGCAGATAGCTACATTTAGCACTGAATTTGTGGATAAGGAATATTTCAGTAAAAAATTTTAGATTTCTGATGCAATACTATTAATAGTCAGGGTCTGGAATGAAGTAACGGTAAAAACGTTACAAAATTGTTTTAATAAAGCATGAAATAACTTTGTTCTATCATAAAAAAAATGTTTTGGATTATAAAAGCAAGAAAAATCAGAAGCATAAAGAAGAGTTAAGTCAAATGCCAGCCCAATATGGCAACAAAGAAGATGAAAATTTACGTGATTTTGCTATATGCTAAGATGACTTGATACATATAATGAGTGAGTATCATATTGAGAATAATCAAATTTTTATAAAGGAAGAAGGTTTATGCGAGAAAACAAAAAAAGATGAAAAAAATATAGTTATAATTGGATATAATGATACAATATTTACTTTGGACAAAATTGAAAAAATTTGATTTCAATAAACTCAAAAGAACTTGAGCATGTATATAAGTTACAAGAATTATTGATGGAAGAGAAGCAGCAGAGAAAAAAACTAGCAAGATAACAGACTTTAATAAACGTTGATTTGATTTTTTAGTTGAATTTTTTTAAATAAGATAAGTTAAAGTAGATGGGATTCATAACACCTTAAGGATGAACTGGCGACATGGACTCATATATAAATTTTATTATTATAATGATTTACTAAATGTCATATTTAACAATTATTTTTGTTTTTAAAAAGTTAATACAAGCTAAGGTAATTATAAAACCCGACATCAACGCTAATTTTACATAAATAAGCGGTCAGCGCAAAGTATTCATTTTACAAAATAGCGTAAACTCGTCAAAAAAGTCTTATAGGGTATTTTTTAGGATATCTATGTTTGAAAAATTAAAATCAGAAGGAGGCTATGAATTGATAATATTTAGATAGTTTATTTATTACAAGAATTATAGCAATTGCAATAGACCCAGATATTTGTGCCGCAAATAGAACTTGCACTGGTTCACTTATAATTAAAAATAAAGAATTTATAATTTTAGAAATAAAGCATAACCATGAAAGTGTTCCTGACAAAATAAAAAAAACCTGAGCTAATGCTCCATCTAAAAGATCTAGCTAAAAAATTTTCAGCTAGCTCATTTCATATTGTTCCAAATGTTTAGCTCCTATTTCCGCTAAAAATAAAGCCAATTTGATTCCAAGCATTAAATATATTAGAAATGCTGTTACTAATGAAAAATTAAGCTAATTAATTTTGTTCCAGGTACATAAAAAGATTTACCTTAAAATATAAAACAAAATTCAAATCGTAATAATTTTTTGCAGTTTGACTGGATATGAAGATTCACAAAGAATTTTAATTTTTTTTTAAAAGTTTAAACATGAATATATAAAAAATTTAGATATTTTTAAAAACTATCGTACTTTTAAATCTTCACCATCAGGATTTTATCAATTTCTTGTAATTCATGGTTTTATTTTTGAGGAAATGTTTGCCTTTATTTTTATTTTGTATGAGGAATAAAAGTGAAAAATCAAATGAAAAACTTTTTATGATTCAAAAGAAATTGTTACAATCAACCCTAAATTAGTGATTTCAGAATTTATAAAAGCTTTAATTAATAGTATAAGAAATTGTTTTAATAAATGTGAATCTAAAAGGTGTCTATTTCACTTGGGACAGTCGGTATGGAAGAAAATAAATGTCTTGGTTCCAATTAAAGAATGCAAATAAAACATTTTATTTAAACAATTTATAAAAAATAATGTTGTAAGCTTTCCTCTAAATAGAAGATGTGATGGACACCTTTAATTTTATAAGAAATGAATTTGAATCTCTAAAAATTGAAAATATAAAATTATTTTTAAATTATTTTGAACAAACTTATTTGAAAAAAAAAGTTTACTGATAATAATTTATAAAAAGATGGATTTCTTATCGAATTTTGAATGTTCATGAAAGAGTTAAGAATAATCTTCCTATAAAATTTAATGTGCTGAAAGCTGGAATAAAATACAAAATTTAATAAAAAGACTTCCGCAGCTAAAAAATCTCTTTTTTTTTTAACTAAATTCTTATAGAAGAATACCCTGATTAATTTAATATATTAAGGTTGAGAAAAGGTATTTTTGATTTTAGTAATGATTTTTCAAAAAAAGAAAAACTTTAAATTTTAATTAATAACTATCATTTCTTAGATAAATTTAAATTTTAAAATGTTCTATCAAATATGTACTACTTCAAATATGAGATAACTTATATAGAGAAAGAAAAATATTATTTATTTTAGTTTTTAAAAATTCTCTATTAATTTTAAACTAGTTTATATAATATAAATTTTTTGACCAGTTTGCGCTTTCTATTGAATCACCAGTCTGAAGTGATTTTATATTTGTTTTTTAAAAAGTTTATACAGGTCTAAGTAATTATAAAACCAGAAATCATCTAATAATTATATAAAAATTAGATATCATTTGGATTTTTGTATGCATAAATTATTTTTCTTAATAATTTACAATTACTTGATAGGGATAAATATAAAAAACATAATTTTGTGATTTACTTATATGTACGTAAAAATAAACAAAAAATTACTGTATTTAGAAAAAATGACTAAAATAATAGCACTTCTAACAAATTATATATATATATATGTTAACTTGAAACAATTCAATCAAAATAAATTTAATATTTTACAAAAAAAAATTTTTATTTTATATTAGATATAAGGTATTTATCGTTTCAATTTTTGGATCCGGACTTGTCTGGACCCGATAAGGACCAAGGCTTATCTGCTCCCTGCAAAAGATAAGAAAAATACAAAAGCAAATAATTTAAACTATTTTTTCTAATTGAAAATAATTTCCGATCACGGCTTGTTTGCGCCGTGTCGGGTACAGATAAGCTATGATCCAAATTTTTAATTTATTATAATCGAAGCAAAATGATGTACTAGCATAATAATTTCAATAATATTTTGTTTCTAGTTTTCAGAAGTGGTATAACAGGGATTTTAATACAATTTTATGAACCATACTTTCTTATTCTTAAAAAAGAAAATGTTTACATCCTCTCGAATTTCCACGATATATAATTTTTTATCTACTTATTATGGTTTATTTAAAATATAATTAATTTTACGTTAATTTTTAGTTTACAAATTAATTTTTAAAAAATTTTATTTTTATATTGTATTATAGCTGGATTTGACAGCTTAATAAAATAAGAAAGATCAAAATTAATAGGGAAAATACGTGGTAAAATTATGAATAAAAAGAATAATACGATTATAATAAATCAAATTCTGAAAATCAAAACTATAGAAGCAGTATTAAGAGGCGTAATCTTATTACATTCTGCCATCTAATACTAAATCGATTATTTAACAGATCAAAATGATAAAAAATTAAAAAATAACTACAATTTTGATTAGATTTTATCCTTTTGATTCAATTAATTTAGCAATGACAACATTCCTAAAAGATTTTTGTAACTTAGAAGAGTTGGTGACGATGATCTCTTGTTTCTTCGTAATGAAAATAGAAATTAGTAATATTTTAAAAAATGTTATTCTTGCAAGAAAGTTAAATATTTTTTCAATATGCTTATACTCTAATCAAGGATACAAAAAAACACAAAAGGAATTGTTTTAAGTTAGAAATATTCCAACAAAATAACGACTTTATAATCATTCTTAGGGAATTGCAATACTTCTTAGGTAGGAAAATTATATACAATAGCAGAGGAATTTATTATACCATTTAGAAGTAAAATTATTCCTGCTCTTAACTTTGAAGTAAGACAGAACAAATAAAAGCGTCTAAAATTTTCACATAACTGTTTTCAGGAGAATAAAATAAATCATAAAGCTAATGGAGAATAATAAGTAACTAGATAGTAAGTTTCTGGATTTTTTATTTTATGATTTGAAGAAAAAATTAAAATTATAGTGGTTGCTGATTTCTTAGTCATTGTAGAATAAAAATTTATAAAGAAATTGATAGAACAGCTATTTTATATCACAATAATTTAAAATTATTCTAATAGTAAAATAAATTTTGGTTTGTTAATTGTTTGATTTTGATAGTAAGCAAATTATCTGGAGCAAATTTGACAAAATTATAAGAGATCATACAAATATAATGAAACGAATGAAAAATAGCCTATTATCATTAATGAATTAAATTGCAATTAATTTAAAAAGGATTTACTTATTCATCAACTATTATTGATTGATTACATAAAGAAAGCTACAAGATTTGAAAATGATCCTCTAAAGAAGGTCATAAGATTAATAGTATTTTGAATGCTTTGAACTTCAATAAATTACTTTGCAGAAGATATGGCTATTTGATCTCATTAAGTATTTTTTTAAAAAGTAATAAGATAATTTTTAAATAAAAAATATTATTTTATAGAAATTAAATTTTAGAATCACTTCTGGGAATTTGTAATAATCGAAATAGTTTTGTTAGAAGGTCCAATAAATATTGCCATCAAAAAATTAATTATATTGCTAAAATTTAAAGATCATAATATTAACAACTTTTTAAAGAACAAACTTGAAGCACAGTTGCAGAAACTAAATACTTTCTTGGACATTTTTTTTATAAAGCGATCTTAAGAAAAGCAAATCGCACTTTTACTACTACAGTACAATTTTGAGATTGTAATAAATGCATAAATATAAAATATTTCTGGAAACTAATATTTCTTATTAAATATGATTAGATATAAGTATGATTGAACACTTTCCTTCAATTTCCTAAGATTTATACGTTTGAAAGTTCAACTACATTTTATAGAATCAAAAAAGATAAAATAAATAGTATACTTTATAAAAATTTGAATACAATTTTAAAATTTTGATTCAAATACATTACTGACAAAAACTCGATGAATTGACCCGAATGTATTTTGGATGTAAATATATTAATAATTATATCTACTTGAAAATCACGATCATAGTTTTTCTAATTTTCAATTTTCTTCTTGATTAAGAATAGGTACTTTAAAAATTGAATGCAAAGGATGTGAAAGTAGAATAAATTAACCTCTGAACATTTTAAAAAATATTATACTTATTTCTTTGAATTCACTTTATTTTAGTTTTAATTATCCTTTTCATTCTTTTTAAATAATATAATATTGTAAGTATCAAAAATTATACCAACACATAATAATGGTATCGATATCAAGAATGTTTCAGAAACATTGACTATACTTTAAAAATCATTAAAAATATTAAATAGTACAGTAAATAGGCTGAATGATTTATTTTGAATATATGAACTTGATTAATTAAAATATAAACAACAAAATTCAAAAAATATTAATTTAATTATAAAATTATTCCAGATAACTTAAGAATTTTAAATTATAAATTAAATAATTATCAAGTTTTCTTAAGTTTCAGAATTTTATTTATTATCTTATAGTCTTCATCAAATCAATTTTTTTTGTGTGTGAAAAAAAATTTTTGGCTTATTAATTTTTTTTTATTCCTAATATTAGCAAGAAGGTTGAATTGTTAATAATTAATATTTTGACAATCTCTAATAGATTTGTTTAATTTTCAAGAATCTTGAAAATTGAAATCTAATTTAAAAATGATACTAAAAATGTATTTTCGTATTCAAAGAAAATCTTTCAGAGTTCTTTTATAACATAAAACTTATAAGTTTAAAATCATTCAATATTTCAAATAAATGTTTTCTATTTTCATCACAAACGTATGCAATTAAATATGAAAATTATCAATCAATTAAGAGAAAATTTCGTATGAAATTAAGTATGCTAAAATTTATAGTATTTAAAAGTTATTTAAAAAATTTTTACCATAAAATAGTACAAATTATTAATAAAAAAAATTTTGATATAGAAAGATTTGACTGGAGTTTCCTTTTTGGATTCTCTAAACATCATCTACTGGCTATAACAAAGGGCACAAGATTTACAACCAATAAAAATTTTTGATTGAAATCTGGAAGACTCGTTGGAAACAATATATTAATTAATAATAAAAAAATAAGAAAATAATTTCTTTGTTTATTATTTGTTTCTGAATTATGAAAGTTTTGTATTCTGTTATGGGTGACGATAAATATAAGAAAAGAGAATATTCAAATATATTATGATGATGAAAATAAAAATAAATCCATTTATTTTGAATTTATTTATTAAAAAAGTAAATATGATTTGCTTAATTAGTTTATAGAGTAATTTGATCTTTTATTGAGGTATTTTAATAAATCATGACTTATTGCACATATTTCTAAAATAAATAGATTCTCTTCTCTCCACAATACGCTATTTGTAACCAAAATCAACACAATCTTTAAATTATTTATTTCAAAATTAGAGTTTCAATATAATAAAATTTAATTATTATTTTTATGTTATTTTAAAATTATAAAATGATATTTAATTTATTTTTATCATAATCGAGCTTGAAAACGAAAAAATTTTGGTATGTGACATCTCAGCGCCCTTGTTTTTGTTCCAAATGTTTTGACATCGGTAATTTTTAATAAGGAAATTTCAAAAATTATAGATAGCTACAGAGATCTAAAAATTACGGGGTATTTTAGAGGAATAGGGTATAATTTTTTGATCGATTAATCAAAACAGATATTTGTTAAAATTAAAAAATTTTACAGTATTTAGCAGATCTATTAACTTTTATTAATTTTTAATTTTTTCTTGATTTGCTAAATTTTAAAGATTGTACACGGTTAATTTTAATGGCTTTTATTTTATAAAAAGGCGAGCCGCCTCAAAACGTACTGCTTCAAAAAATTTAAATATAATTTTGAGAAATAGAAAAATATTTTTTTGGATATTATAGAAACTAAATTTATAAAAATGACTTGAAAATTGAACTAAATTTATAAAAAAGCAATTAAAACTGTCACTTTTAAAAAATATACCCGAATTAAAAAGAATTTAAAAATTTAATTAATTTTTAAATTTAAAGTCTTCTTAAGAATTTTTAAACTAACTTGTTGTCAAAAATTAATAAAAAAACATAATCTATAAATTATGTACATAAAATTAATAATATTATATTATTATTTATTTAATCTCATGCTAATAATTAATTTTATTATATATTGGTGATTTTTACATTTTAATTTTCTCAATTTGTAAATATATACACAGGGCTTTCAAGGTCGAGA